>CAUPSL010000831.1:82500-89838 GCA_963514005.1 Raja brachyura | reverse complement strand
TACCTGTCTCTCTCTCTACTCTCTCTCTCTCTCTCTCTCTCTGTCTCTCTCTCTCTTTCTCTCTCTCTCTCTCTCTCTCTCTGTCTCTCTCTGTCTCTGTCTCTATCTTTCACCCTCTCTCTCTCTCTCTCTCTCTCTTCCCCCCCTCTCTCTCTCTCCCTATCTTTGCCCCTCTCTCTCTCTCTCTCTCTCTCTCTCTCTCTCTCTCTCTCTCTCTCTCCCTCTCTCCCTCTCTCTCTCTCTTCCCCCCCCCTCTCTCTCTCTCTCTCCCTATCTTTCTCCCCCTCTCTCTCCGTCTCTCTTTCTCTCCCTCTCTCTCTCCCTCTCCCCCCTCTTTCCCTCTCCCCCCCCCCCCCCCCCCCTCTCTCATGGCTCCGGCAGTGAATGTCAGGAGCCGGAGCCCGGAGCGGAGAGACAGACTGCGGCCGCCCGCCTCTGGGATGGATGCGCTCAGAGCGGGGATTTATTAATGAGCCGAAGCACTGAGTTGAGCGGATATTTCACCGCGCTCTTCACCTGCTCCTGAACTTGGACTGGGTCACCGCGTAAATAAATGTGTTGGTGCAGCAGCTGAGATTCCTCAGCAAATACCCGACGTTGTTAAAGATCCATTGAGAATCATTCCTGTCATTTCCAATTCCTGTGATCTGATAATAGACGAATTCTACAACCATCGTCAGCCACAGGAGGATGAAGCTGCCGGAGATGGTGAAGAGTAAAACCACAGACCTCCTCCTGCTCTCCATCTCCGGGTCACTGCGGTTCTCCCCCTTGCTATCACCCCTCAGCCCCTTACGGACCCGACTGGCCACTAAAATGTGGCGGACTGTCAGAGCGTTGAGCAGCAGGATTACAGCGAAAGGGAGGAACGGAGTTAAAACCGTGTCGATCCAGTCAAATGCCACCCACCCGGGGTCAGTGAAATAACTGTCCACCGGGACACAGCCCCACGGGACATTGTCGATGATTGTCCGGGGTTCCCCTGTGAAGTAGCGGGGAAGGTTTTTCAGACAGAGTAGAACGCCGGCTGTTGCCAGAACCGCAGCCGCAGTTTTCCCGGTGCAATATTTAGTTTTCAGCTTCTGGCAACAAATGGCGACAAAGCGATCAAAGGTGAAAGTGACGGTGAACCAGACAGAACAGTCTGTAGCTGCGGTCTTCAGTACAACGTTAACACTGCACACAGGGGTGATGGACAGGAAACTCCAATAAAAGTAAGGATATCGGAGCTGAAACAAAATGACCTGGGTGATGACGGCCAGTAGATCGGCCGCTGCCATGGCCACCAGGTAGCGAGTGGTGCAGGTGGAGAGGCCGCACTTTCCCCGGGACAGGATCATAATCGCCACTAAATTCACTGCGGAAAGACAAGGGAACGGACACTGGGCATTTACTCAACACGGTCTCCGGTGCTGACTGAACACCGGCTCGACTTTCAGCTCAAGGTCAGGAGTGTTGGAGTCGGTGGGTGCGCGGCTGCTGCAAGTTTAACAAGGTCAGAGCCGGATCCGACTGTGCCCGACCTGCCTGCCTGCCTGCTTCAGGGGAACAGAGATAAGGCGACGGGCGGGTGGGGTAAAGGACGGGCGGGGGGGGGGGGGGGGGGGACGGAGCAGCCACCCGCTACAACAGGCGCAACGGTCCCTTCTATAGTTAAACCTGATCACAGTCTCTGATGGGGCCGGTTTCACAGATTTAACCGTGAGCGGCCGCGTGTAACCAGGGCTCTGGGAACTCGGCATCTGATGGGGACGAGGAGGCTTCCTGCGGGATGGCGGGGACAACATGGAATCCGGCGGCAGCAGCAGAGTGGCTCCGTTAATAGATTCATTCTACAGTGCGTTCAGTTCAGTAACAACACACGCACACACACACACACGCACACACACACACACACACACACACTCGCACACGCACACACACACACACGCACGCACACACACACACACACGCACACTCACGCACGCGCTCACACACACGCACACACACACACACGCACACACACTCGCATAATCACACACTCACTCTCTCCCTCTCTCTTCCGCGTCCAGGTGATCGATCCAACTAGCGATGGAATCCGACAGTGACAGACAGACTCCACAGTGAGACCCAGTGTCCACAGGAGCGGCTGTTCACTCTGATCAATAACACACACACAGTGAAGTTCACTATGTGAACCCCTCTCTCCCAGCCACCCCGTCCCGGAGAGCTGCCTGCCTGCCTGCCTGTCCCGAGCACTGGGACAACTCTGGGCAAGGTCCCACTGAAGGCAAGAACAACATTCTAGTGGCTCCCGGCCGGCAGCAATGAGAGAAAAGGAGGGTTAGTTTCAGCTGTCTGAAAATAAGAAAAATCACAGCAGCGTTAATTCACAAATATTTCACTGAGAGGATTGATATTCTTCACATATTCTTGTACAACGATCATCAGTTGGGAACTTGTAACATGTTGAGAATCAGGTCAACACCAGTTACCACACGGACTGACGGATGGAGTTATAAAACTTGAATTCTTCTGTTCACTTACCAGGGACTCCAACGGCGGCAATGATCACGTACAGGATTTTTTCCATACTGTAATATTGCTCCAGTTTTTCACGGTGCCCCATTGTCTCTGCCCAGTGAGGTGTCCCCGTGAGCTGCCGGTAATGTCTCGGAATGAAATGCTGGGGCAGAACATTCCTGGAGATTTTATACCATTTTCCGTCTCCACCGGGACAGTGAAGTTTCAACAGAGTTTAAAAATAGAGATTTAGAAATGATTCACAAACAGATGACATCAGTCGAGTGAGTGAAATCCCTGTTGAGAGGCTGTGATTTAATCAGGGAATTGATTGAGAAACTCCAAAGACTGGGATTGTGGCGGTAGATACTGAGGGATGGAAATTGGGAGCGGCAGCATTTGTTCCAGCAAAGGGGATATTGTTTCAAACTCCATCAGATCCAACTCGCCACCTCATGTTGTTTGTCTGATTTCCTTCGATCCGTTTCACTCAGGAAGGCAACGCCAAATTCCAGGGACCCTCTCAGGGCTTCAGGTGCCCAGTTTGAAGGTGGACTGGGCTGGGCGACCTTTGTCCACAGGCTGAGGAATTAGTTCGACAGATCGCCTCTGACTTAAATCTTCACCACTCAATATGATCGCGGCTTAATTGACTGACTGTGACCCCAACCTCTCGCGCCCGGCGACCCCGGTATCCATTCAGTCGTTGCTTGCCTGGAGTGGATCTGACATTGCCCTGCGATAATAACAGTGGCTGCCTTCACCACCTGTGGAGGAACGACCCAGACTCACAAAGACACACATAGAACAGAAACATAACCGCCTCAGATTTGTCCTAAACCTACATAAAACGGCGAATGATGCAGCATCTCTCCCTCCTCTCTTTCTCTTTCCCTCCATCCATACTGCTGTCCTCGCTCTGAACTGCTACTCTCAACCCTACTCTCTGTTTTTCCCTCTCTGCGCCGGCATATCTCTGTCAACCTTTCTCCCCTTACCCCTCCCTTCCCTCTCACTCTCACTGCATCTCTCTCCCTCCGTTTCTCTGTATCTCTCTCACCCTTCCCTCTCTCCCTTTGACCAACCCACTCGCTCCGAACTCTTCTCCATCTCCCCACATTACATTTAATAGTCCACTCTCCCTCCATCTCTTCCACTTTCGTCTTCTCCGCGATCTCTCCCTTTCAACTTTGTACTCCCTATCTGTCTCTTCATTCCCCCAACTCTCCTCCTGCTCGTCCTCACTTCTCCCTCCAACGCCTTTGTTGAGAAGTGGGGTTAAAACGGTGAGAGAGTGAGCCAACATGGGATGTAACAGCTGTCCATATACCCCTTCCCCCACACTCCAGCAGCACTTCCAGGTGAGACAGATGTTCACCGGCACCTTCTCTAATCCCATGTGTTGCATGCATGCGGTGTTCCAGATATGGCCTCCTATACATCGGCGTGGTGGAGCGTAGACTCGGCGAACGTTACTCCGAACACTTACCCTCGTTCCGCCAAGGCCTGCCGGATCTCCCGGTCGCTGACCGTTATAACGCCCCTTCCCACACTGACCTTTCTGCCCTGGGCCTCCTCCATTGCCAGAGTGAGGCTACATGCAAACTGCATATCCCACTTGGGTACCTTGCAACCTGATGGTATGAACAATGAATTATCCAATGTTTGGCAGCTAGCATGAACTATCCCGCTTTCCCCTCCATCTTCCTCGTGTCTCAAACGGGCTCCCACCAACTCATCTCCTCTACCCCCCCCTCCCCCTCCACCGATCATCCTTCCCTTCTCTTTATAATTCCATCCTCTTCAATCTTTATCTCACTCCTTATATAGTTGAATCTCAGGTATCCACCACATGATTATAAAAACCCATTAATCTGCATCCGCACATCATTCAACTCACTTTTCCCTGCCTCCCTCTGTTCCAGCCTTCCCCCCCTTCCTACCACATCCAGTCTGAAGAAGGGTCCTGAAAATAAACGTCGCCTATTGATGTTCTGAGAAGGCAAAGTTAGATCGGCATGTCGCCTACAACCCTCACCGACTTCTACAGTTCCGCCATACAAGTTCTTTCATCAAAACCCATCGCAGCTTGGTTTGGGAACAGCTCCATCTGGACCGCTCCGTGAAGCAGCACAGGTGGCTTACATTTCGTCAACACAACCTGGCTGGTCTCCGCGACAGGTTCATGGCATGTAGCCGCCTCATCCGACGCCTGGCAGGAACAAGTTGTGTAGCCAATCCATCAACGCCTCGCACCTGTGCCTTAGCTCTTGGGTATGGCCAAGGCTGAGTACTGCGCATCCGTATGTAGTAGAAGCAGACATACTAGCCTGGTAGACACGAGACTGGACAGCACCTTTGGAACCTTCAGCCTACTCCAGTCGAGCAGCTCCCTATACTCGCAGGCATTCCGCCTGCGGGGATCCGAAGACAAGCAGCAACTCTGATACTATCTCGTCATGCCATGGACCCAGATCACCTCCTCAATCATGCTATCAGCAAAGATCAGAGGCCAACCCGACTGAAGTTTCGTCACCCCTTCGACATAGAAAACAACTCCTAACATCCATCCAGCCAAATGAGAGAAAAGCACACTGGATAGCCACCAAATAGTCACATGAGTGGAAGGCAACCTCATCTCCATTATACGGCTACACCTATTCACCAGATACAAACCGTACAGAGTCTGAGCTCCCCTGAGGAGAATGGGTGAAGCTCAACGGACTTGGTACTGGGGTTGGACATTTCAATGCCAGCGTGTGGAGATGGGGGCTCCCTCCCTCCGCCAGAGCCCAGCCTGTGAAAGTGGAGCAGAACAACAGACAGCCAACCATGTCATCTCTGGGTGCCCGCTCTACCACCCACCAAATGGAGCTCTTTCAGGGCCTGGCAGACATTGACGCCCACAGGGACAACAAACTGGCTGCTCAACACCGGCTCGAGGTCTAACTATTCCCTTGGTTTATTTTTCAATCGCAAGGAGAAGAATCTCCATCCAAGACAGTGCGTAATTGCAGCAAATTGTGGACGTAATCCAGACGATGGCACAAACTAATCTCCCTTCCATTGACTCAATCTATACCTCACGCTGTCTCGGCAAGGCCAGCTGCAAAATCAACCGTTCTCACCCTGGTCATTCCTTCTTCTCTCCTCTCCCAACAGGCAAAATATGGAGATGTGTGAAAACGCACACCTCCAGATTCAAGGACAGTTTCTTCCCCGCTGTTATCAGGCAACTGGATCATCCAATCACAACCAGTGCTGAACTACTATCTACCTCTTTGGTGACCATCGGCCGATCCTTGATGGGACTTTCCTGGCATTACCTTGCACCAAACGTTAACCCCTTATCATGTATCCATACACTGTAAATAGCTCCATTGTAATCATGTGTTTTCTTTCCGCACCAAAAGCATTTCATTGTACCTCGGTACACGTGACAATAAACTAAACCCAACTGGAAAACGCAACTAAACTTCTCCAGATATGCGCCCTGACTCGCGTTGGTTATTGTGCGCGTGTGTGTGACACTATAAGAATGTGTGTCCATGCATGGGTGTGTTAGCACGTGTATTTAAGTGTGAATGCGTGAGATTGTACAACTCAGTTGCAATGTGTGTGTCTGCGAGTGTAAGTGTGTGCGTTTGCTTACAAATCAATGATTCAGTGGTACTTTATTGCCACGTGTACCCAGGCAGAGTGCAATACTTAATTTTGCAGATAACCAGGTAAAATCATGTAGCAGATCTCACCTAGGCCGTACACACTTCTCACCACATTTTGACGCCGACAAAGTTACAAACGTTGGCCGAATAAATCTATCTCCTGCCTACCGACGCTCCGGGGAACCATCTTCGTTCTTGTCAACCTTCCCTCCATCTCCTCGCTCGCTGCCATTGCTCGAGGCTCCATCCTCGCTACCGAGGACGGCTCCCATCGCCGTCCGCGGTGGGCGAGCTGTGCCTACCGGGCCGTATGAAGGGCGGCCCTGCTCACAGGGGACATTCCTGGCTGCGCTGCGCACCTCGCCGCGACACCCGCAATCCTTCTGAATCACAAAATATGCAAATGTGCAGACGGGCCTACGTGTGTGAATGCGGCAGATTGTGTAAGCGTGAAGGTATTTGCTTGTGTCAGCGTGTGTGTGCGTGTGTCTGTACGTGTGAGTGTGTGAGCATTAATAAATGTGGGTGAGAGCGTTTGTGTATGTGCGTGTGGATTTTTGTTTGTGAGACAATGTTAGATAATACTAGAATAAGTGGGACCCGTTGTGTCCCATGTTCACACGGGAGGGCTGGTCCCCGAACGCAATGTTCCACTTCTCCACCAATTCTAATATTAGGCAACAGACAGCAGGTGCAGGAGTAGGCTATTTGGCCTATCGAGCCAGCACCGCCATTCAATGTGATCATGGCTGATCATCCCCGATCAGTACCCCGTTCCTGCCTTCTCCCCATATCCACTGACTCCGCTATTTTAAGAGCCCTATCTAGCTCTCTCTTGAAAGCATCCAGGGGACGTACGTCCACCGCCTTCTGAGGCAGATAATCCCACAGGCTCACCACTCCGTGAGAAAAAGTGTTTCCTCGTCTCCGTTCTGAATGGCTATTCCTTATTCGTAACTGGTTCTGGTCTCCCCCAACATCGGTAACATATTTCCTGTTCTAACGTGTTCAAACCCTTAACAATCTTATATGTTTCAATGAGATCCGCTCTCATCCATCTAAACTAAAGGGTGTGCAAGCCCAGCTGCTTCCTTCTCTCAGCATATGACAGTCCCGCCATACCGGGAATTAACCTTGCAAACCTACGCTGCACTCCCTCAAGGCAAGAATG
>CAUPSL010000831.1:45000-77500 GCA_963514005.1 Raja brachyura | reverse complement strand
TCGGGATCCTCATTCAGGGAACATGAAGACCCTTACTGAAGGAATAAGAATACTTGAATATGTACGTGCCTCCGTGAGTGGGTGTGTCCACGGGTATGTGTTTCGATGTGTCAGTGTCCGTGACTTTGTAGCGTTTTATGAGTGATTTATATATATATGTGTGTGTGTAACAGTGCATTCCCGTACGTAAGGATGGGTAATTGTGTGAACTGTGTACGTGTGTGAGATTGTGAGTGCCTGTGAGGGTGCGTTTGTGTGGAATATGCAATGACGCAGTTTGGGGAAAGCACCAATGGAGTGACACGCTGTTGGAATTATAGATGGAGTGACACATTGTGGGGGAGTGAGAGCGTGACACACAGTGGAGCAACACTGATGGACTGACACAAAGTGGGATAGTTCAGATGGAATGCCACACTGTGCAGTACTGATGGAGTGATAGCTGGATTGACACTGTGCCGATAGTTAAGATTGATTGACAGTGTGTGGTAGTTAAGCTGGATTGACACACTGTGGTGTAGTACTGGTGGAGTGACACCCAACGGAGTGATATTGATGGGATGCACACTGTGGAATAGTACTGATGAATGACACACTATGGTGTTTCTGAAGAAGTGAAATACTGTGGGGGTAGTACTGATGGAGTAGACACTATGGGGTAGTACTGATGGACAGACACACTACGAGGAGGTACTGATGGAGAGATACACTGTGGGGTAGTACTGATGGAGATACACTATGGGCTAGTACTGATGGGGCGACACATTAATAGATAATACTGATAGAATTACACACTGTGGTGTCGTACATGTAGCGAATCACTGTTGGGGAGTACTGATAGAGTGACACACTGTAGGATAGAACGGATTGCATGGTACATGACAGTACTGGTGGAGAGACACAGTGTGGGGTAGAACTAATGTTATGGACACACTGTGGGGTAGTACCAATGTTATGGACACAAGGTGGGGTAGTACGGATGGAGAGACACACGGTGGGGTAGTACTAAGGGTACACAAAAGGCTGGATAAACTGAGCGGGTGCAGCAGCATCTAAGGAGCGAAGGAGATAGGCGACGCTTCGGGTCGAGACCCTTCCTCAGACTGGTTAGGGATCAGGGAAACGAAAGATATAGACGGTGATGTGGAGAGCTAAAGTACAATGAATGAAAGATATGCAAAAAGGTATCGATGATAAAGGAAACAGGCCATTGTAAGCTGTTTGTAGTGTGAAAATCAGACGCTAGTGCCACTTGGTTGGGGGAGGGATAGAGAGAGAAGGAATGCCAGGGCCCTAGGGCTGAGGGAGAGGTGGGAAGGGGAGGAGACAGCCACGGTTAACAGAATTGAGAAAATTCAATGTTTAAGCCCAGAGGATGCAGACTCCCCAAGCAGAATATGAGGGGCTGTTCCTCCAATTTGCGGTGTTGCTCACTTTGGCCGTGGAGGAGGCCCAGGACCGAGAGGTCGGATACGGAGTGGGAGGGGGAGTTGAAGTGTTGAGCCACCGGGGGATCGGGTTGGTTATTGCGGACCGAGCGGAAGTGTTCGGCAAAACGATCGCCCAGCCTCCGCTTGGTCTCACCGATGTAGATCAGCTGGCATCTGGGGCAATGGATGCAGTAGATGAGGTTGGAGGAGGTGCAGGTGAATCGCTGTCGGACCTGGAAGGACTGCTTGGGTCCATGAAAGGAGTGGATGGGGGAGGTGAAGGGACAACTGTAGCATCTCTTGCGGTTCCCAGGGGAAGTTCCCGGGGAAGGGGTGGAGCGGGAGGGACGGGAAGAATTGACAAGGGAGTTTCGGACGGAGCGGTCTTTGTGGAAGCAGACAGTGGGGGAGATGGGAAGATGTGGCGAGTGGAGGGGTCACATTGGAGGTGGCAAAACTGGCGGAGGACTACCTGTTGTATGTGCCGGCTGGTGGGGTGAAAGGAGAGGACCAGGGGGACTCTGCCCTTGTTGTGAGTGGGAGAGAGGGCAGTGTTGCGGGGTATGGAGGAGACCCTGGTGCGAGCCTCATCTATAGTGGGGGAGGGGAATCCACGTTCTCTGAAGAACGAGGACATTTGTGAGGACCTGGTGTGGAACACGTCATCCTGGGAGCAGATGCGGCGTTGACGAGGAATTGGGAATAGGGGATGGAGTCCTTACAGGAAGCAGGGTGGGAGGAAGAATAGTCCAGGTAGCTGTGGGAGTCAGTTGGTTTGTCGTGGATGTCGGTCAGGAGTGTATCACCTGCAATAGAGATGGTGAGGTCAAGGAATGGTAGGGAAATGTTGGAAATGGTCCAAGTGTATTTGAGTGCCGGATGGAAGTTGGTGGTGAAATGGATGAAGTCAGTTTTTTAATTAACTCCGCTAGGCGGAGGAGGGTGTCAGTGGACGGGTATGGGTTGCTGCTCTGGTCGAGGAAGTACCGGAGGGCTTTGAGACCATCCTGGTGGGGAATGGAGGTGTAGAGTGACTGGACGTCCATGGTGAAGATGAGAGGATGCGGGACTGGGGAATGGAATGCGCGGAGCCGACGGAGAGTGTCTGAGGTGTCTTGAACATAGGTGGGGAGGGATTTAACAAAGGGGGGTAGGATGGAGTCAAGGATTGTGGAAATGCGGGCCATGCGGGGCTGGGAAACGATGAGGTTGGAGGCTCGGGGGGGGGGGGGGGGGTAGGGAGCCGGAGTTGATCAAGTCGGTTATGGTGCTCGAGATGGTGGCCTGGTGCTCGTTAGTGGGTTCATGGTCCAGGGATAAGTCGGAGGAGGTGTCCGAGAGTTGGCGCGTGGCCTGCGCTTTGTAGAGATCGACGCGCCAGACTACCACGGCATCTCCCTTGTCGGCGGGTTTGATAACCTAGTCTGGCTTGTTGCGGAGTGAGTCGATGGCAGTACGTTCGGGGGGGAGAGATTGGCGTGAGACAGGGGAGTGGAGAAGTCGAGGCGGTTGATGTCCCGACGGCAGTTCTGTATAAAGAGTTCTAAAGCTGGGAGGCCACGCTGGGGGGTCCACGAGGAGGGGGTTCGTGGGAGACTGGAAAAGGGATTATCAGTGGGGGCGAGGACTTATTCCCGGGGTAGTACTAATATTATGGACACAAGTTGGGTAGTACTGATGGAGTGAAACACTGTGAGGTAGTACTACTGTATGGGTACAAGGTGGGGTAGTACTGATCGAGAGACACACTGTGGGGTAGTAAGATGGGAATTACAATTTATAGGATAGTACGATTGGCGTGATAAACTGTGGAATAGTACTGATACACGATGGGGCGGTGCTGATGGCGTTAACACGGTGTGGACGTGGTGATGGTGAGACTCACTGTGCATTAGTACTGATGGCGTGACACATTGTGCAGTAGTACTGATGAAATGACACTGTGAAATACTACTGATGAAGTGCCACGCTGTCGGATAGTTCTGATGGAATGATACACTGCGGGGTTGTAGTGAAGGAGGGACAATGTGGAGTACTAATGTAACACTTTGTTGTCGTACTGATAGGGAGAACATCTTTGGGGCAGTAGTCGTGTAATGATAATTTTCGCACATTTGTTTGAAAATACAAAAGGTTCGGTTTGAAAATGCAAAGGTTTTCTTTGAAAACGTAAAAGTGGTTTGCTTTGAAAATGCAAAATGTTTGCTTTAAAATGCAAAGGGGTTGCTATGAAAAATGTGGTTTGCATTGAATGTGGAAAAGTTAGTTCGCTATGAAATGGAAAAGTTGGTTTTGGAAATGCAAAATGTGGTTTGCTCTGAAAATGCAAAAGGTGGTTTGGTTTGAAAATGCAAAAAGGTGGTTATGTTTAAAAATGCAAAAGGTTTGGTTTGAAAATGCACAATGTTTGGTTTGGAAAATGCAAAAGGTTTGGTTTGAAAATGTAAAAGGTTTTGCTTTTAAATGCAAAGGTGGTTTGCATTTGAAAATGCAAAAGGTGGTTTGCATTGAAAATGCGAACGGTGGTTTGCTTTAAAAATGCAAACGATGGTTTACTTTGAAAATGCAAAAATGCGATTTGGTTTAAAAATACAAATGTCAGTTTGGGTTAGAAATGCAAAGGGTTTCCTTAGAAAATGCAAAGGGTAATCTTCGAGAATGCAAAAGGTGGATTGCTTTGCAAATGCAAAAAGTGGTTTGCTTAGAAAGCGCAAAAGATGGTTTGGTTTGAAAATGCAAAAGGATTGGTTTCAAAATGCAAAAGGTTTGTTTTGGAAAATACAAAAGTATGGTTTCAAAATGTAAAAGATTTGGTTTGAAGATGAAAAAGGTTTGGTTTGAAAATGCCAAACGTGGTTTACATTGAAAATGCAAACGGTTGTTTTGCTGCGAAAATGCTAAAAATGTGCTTTTGTTTAAAAATGCAAATGGTGGTTTGGTTTAGAAATGCAAACGGTGGTTTGGTTTGAAAGTGCAAAATGATGGTTAGTTTTGAAAATGCAAATGTTGGTTTGGTTTGAAAACGCAAAAGGATTGGTTTGACAATGCAAAATATTTGCGTTGAAAATGCAAAAGCCGGTTTGCATTGAAAATGCAAAAGACGGTATGCTTTGAAAAAACAAAAGGTGATTTGCTTTGAAAATGCAAACGGTGGCTTGCTTTCAAAATACAAACCGTAGTTTGCTTTGAAAATGCAAAAATGCGATTTGGTTTGAAAAGAGAAATGATGGTTTGGGTCAGAAATGCAAAGGGTTTGCTTTGAACATGCAAGGGGTTTTCTTCGAAAAATCAAAAGATTTGCTTTGAAAATGCAAAAGGTGGTTTGCTCTGATAATGCAAAACGTGATTTGTTTTGAAAACACAAAATGTCGTTTGCTTGGAAAATGCAAAAGGTGATTTGCTTTGAGTATGCAGAGTGTTTGCTTTGAAAATGCAAAGGTTTGATTTGAAAATGCAAAGGGATTGCTTTCAAAATGCAAAAGGTGGTTTGCTTTCAAAATGCAAGTGGTGGTTTGCATTGAAAATGCCAAAGGTGTTTTTTTTTTAATTCAAACGGTGGTTTGCTTGAAAATACAAACGGTGGTTTGCAATGAAAATGCAAACGGTGGTTTGCTTTAAAAATGCAAACGGTGGTTTTCTTTGAAAATGCAAAGGGGTTTCTTTGAAAATGCTAAAAACGTGGTTTTGTTTGAAAATGTAAATTGGTGGTTTGGTTTAGAAATACAAAAGGTGGTTTGGTTTGAAAATGCAAAATGGTGGTTTGTTTTGAAAATGTAAATGTTGGTTTGGTTTGAAAACGCAAAAGGTCTCATTAGGAAATGCAAAGGGTTTGCTTTGAAAAGGCGAAAGGTAGATTGCTTTGAAAATGTAAAAGGTGGAAGCAAAAGGAGGTTTGCTTTGTAAATGCAAAAGGTGGTTTGCTTTGAAAATGCAAAAATGCGATTTGGTTTAAAAATACTAATGTTGGAAACGGTTTTCTTCGAAAATGCAAAAAGTTTGCTTTGAAAATTTAAAAGGTTCTTTGCTTTGAAAATGCAAACTGGTATGCTTTGAAAATTAAAAAGGGTGGTTTTCTTTGAGAATGCAAAAGGTTTGCTTTGAAAATGCAAAGGGGTTTCTTTGAAAATGCAAATGGTGGTTTGGTTTAGAAATGCAAAAGGTGCTATGATTTGAAAATGCAAAAGTGACTTACTTTGAAAATGCAAAAGGTGGTTTGCTTTGAAAATGCAAAAGGTGGTTGCTATGAAAATGGAAACGGTGGTTGCTATGAAAATGCCAAAGGAGGTTTTCTTCAAAAATGCAAAAGATGGGATGTTTTATGCAAAATGTGGTTTGGTTTGAAAAATGCAAACGGTGGCTTGCAATGAAAATGGAAAAATGTGATTTGGTTTGAAAATGCAAAAGGTGGTTTGCTTTGAAAATGCAAAAATGCGATTTGGTTTGAAAATACTAATGTTGGTTTGGGTTAGTAATGCAAACGGTTTGCTTTGAAAATGCAAAGGGTTTTCTTCGAAAATGCAAAAGGTTTGCTTTGAAAATGAAAAAGGTGGTTTGCTTTGAAAATGCAAAATATGGATTGCTTTGAAAATGCAAAGTGTTAGCTTTGAAAATGAAAAAGGTTTCCTTTGAAATTGCAAAAAGGGTTGCTTTGAAAATGCAACAGCTTGTTTGCTTTCAAAATGCAAACGGTGATTTGAAAATGCAAATGGAGGTTTGATTTAGAATTGCAAAAGGTGGTTTCGTTTGAAAATGCAAAATGGTGGTTATGGTTACGAATGCAAACGTTGGTTTGTTTTCAAAATGCAAGATGTTTGCTTTGAAAATGTAATTGGTTTGCACTGAAAATATAAAAGGTGGCTTTGAATATTGCAAAAGGTGGTTTGGATTGAAAATGCAAAAGGTGGTTTGGATTGAAAAGGCAAAAGGTGTTTTGCATTAAAATTGCAAAATGTTGTTTTCTTTGAAATTGCGAAAGGTGGTATGCTTCCAAAATGCAAAAGTTGGTTTTCTTTGCGAATGCAAAATGTTTGCTTTGAAAATGCAAACGGGTTGCTTTGAAAATGCAAAAGATGGTTTGGTTTTAAAATGAAAAAGTTAGTTTGCTTTGAAAAATCAAAAGTTGGTTTGCTTTATAGAAAAGGTGGTTTGCTTTGAAAATGCATAAATGTGTTTTTTTTTAAATAAAAATGGTGGTTTGCTTTAAATTTGCAAAAGGTGGTTTGGGTTGGATATGCAAAAGGCTTGCTTTGAAATTGGAAAATGTTTGCTTTGGAAATGCAAAGGGTGATTTTGCTTTCACAATGCAAAAGGTGGCTTGCTTTGAAAAAAAAAACAAAAGGTGGTTGGTTTAGAAAATGCTTGAGGCGGTTTGCTAAGAAAATGCAAAATGTGGTTTGATTTGAAATGCAAAAGGTGGGTTGCTTTGAAATGCTAATGGTGGTTTGCTATGACAATGCCAAAGGTGGTTTTACTTGAAAATGCAAACGGTGGTTTGCTTTGGAATAGCAAAAGTTATTTTGTTTCGAAAATGGTGAAGGTGCTTTGCTGTGAAAATGCTAAACGGTGGTTTGCTTTATGCAAAATGTGGTTTGGTTTGAAAATGCAAAATGTGGTTTGCCATGTAAGCGCAAAAATGTGGTTTGGTTTGAAAATGCAAATGGTGGTTTCCTTTCAAAATGCAAAAGGTTTGCTGTAAAAATGCAAAATGTTTGCTGTGAAAATGCAAAAGGCGGTTTGCTTTGAAAATGCAAGCAGTGGTTTGCTTTGAAAATGCAAATAGTGGTTTGCTTTGAAAATGCAAAAAGGGGTTTATTTTGAAAATGGAAAAGGTGGTTTGCTTTGAAAATGCAGAAGGTGGATTGCTTTGAAAATGCTAATGGTGATTTGCTATGACAATGCCAAAGGTGGTTTAACTTGAAAATGCAAACGGTGGTTTGCTTTGGAATAGCAAAAGTTCTTTTGTTTCGAAAATGGTGAAGGTGGTTTGCTTTGAAAATGCTAAACGGTGGTTTGCTTTATGCAAAATGTGGTTTGGTTTGAAATTGCAAAATGTGGTTTGCCATGTAAGTGTAAAAATGTGCTTTGGTTTGAAAATGCAAATGGTGGTTTCCTTTCAAAATGCAAAAGGTTTGCTGTGAAAATGCAAAAGGTTTGCGTTGAAAATGCAGAAGGTGGATTGCTTTGAAAATCAACAGGTAATTTGCTATGAAAATGCAAAACGTTCTTTTCATTTAAAAGGATAATGGTCGATGACTTTAAAAATGCAAAAGGTGGTTTGCTACGAAAATGCAATAGATGGTTTGCTTTATGCAAAAGGCGGTATGCGTTGAAAATGCAAAAGGCGGTTTGCTTTGAAAATGCAAAAGGCGGTTTGCTATGAAAATGCAAAAGGTGTTTTGCTTTGAAAATGCAAAAGGTTTGCTTTGAAAGTGCAAATAGTGGTTTGCTTTGAAGATGCAAATGGTGATTTGCTTCGAAAATACAAAAGTTTGGTTTAGAACTGCAAAAGGTGGTTTGATTTGAAAATGCAGAAGGTGTTTTCCTTTGAAAATGCAAAAGATGGTTTGCTTTGAAAATGCAAAAGGTTAGGTTTGAAAATGCAAAAGTTTTGGTTTGAAAATGCAAAAGGTTGCGTTTGAAAAAGCAAAAGGTTAGGTTTGATAATGAAAAAGGTTTGCTTTGAAAATGCAAAACCTGGCTTACATTGAAAATGCAAAAAGTGTATGGCTTGGAAAACGCGGTTTGCTATGAAAATGCCAAAGGCAGTTTGCTTTGAAAATTTTCAAAGCGGATTGCTTTGAAAATCAAAAGGTCATTTGCTATAAAAATGCAAAAAGTAGTTTGCTTTCAAAACGAAAATGGACGATTGCTTCGAAAATCCAAAATATGGTTTAGTTTATGCAAAAGCGGGTTAAGTTGAAAATGGAAAAGGCGGTTTGCTTTGAAAATGCAAAAGGTGGTTTTGTATAAAAATGCAAAAGGCGGGTTGCTTTAAAACGCAAAAATGCGTTTTGCTTTGAATATGCAAAAGGTTTGCTATGAAAATGCAAAATGGTTCCTTTGAAAAGGCAAATAGTGGTTTGCGTTGAAAATGGAAAAGGTGGTTTGCATTGAAAAGGCAAAAGGTGGTTTGCTATGCAAAAAACAAAAGACGGTTTGCTATGAAAATGCATAAGGAGGTTTGCTATGAAATTGCAAAAGGCGGTTGGCTTTTAAAATGAAAAAGGTGGCTTGCTTTGAAAAAATCAAAAGGCGACTAGTTTTGAAAATGCATAAGGTTTGCATTGAAAATGCAAAAGGCGGTTTGCGATGAAACCGCAAAAGGTGGTTTGCTTTCAAAATGCAAAAGTCGTCTTGCTTTGAAATAAGGGAAAGGCGGTTTGCTTTGAAATTGCAAAAGGTGGTTTGCTTTGAAAATACAAATGGTGACTTGCTTTGAAAATGCAAAAGGTGGTTTGCTTTGAAAAGGTGGTTTGCTTTGAAAATGCAAAAGGTGGTTTGCTTTGAAAATGCAAAAGGTGGTTGCTATGAAATGGAAAAGGTGGTTTCTATGAAAATGCCAAAGGAGGTTTTCTTCAAAAATGCAAAAGATGGGCTGTTTTATGCAAAATGTGGTTTGGTTTGAAAAATGCAAACGGTGGCTTGCAATGAAAATGCAAAAATGTGATTTGGTTTGAAAATGCAAAAGGTGGTTTGCTTTGAAAATGCAAAAAGTGGTTTGCTTTGAAAATGCAAAAGATGATTTGCTTTGAAAATGCAAAAAGTGGTTTGCTTTGAAAATGCAAAAAGTGGTTTGCTTTGAAAATGCAAAAGGTGGTTTGCTATGAAATGCCTAAGGTCGTTTGCATTATGCAAAACGCGATTTGCTTCGATAATGCAAAATGTGGTTTGTTTTGAAAATGCATATGGTGGTTTTGTTTGAAAATGCAAAAGGTTTGGTTTGCACATTTAAAAGGATTGCTTTGAAAATGCAAAAGTTTGCTTTGAAAATGCAAAGCGTTTGCTTTTAAATGTAAAATGTTTCCTTTGAAAAGGCAAAACCTGGTTTGCATTGAAAATGGAAAAGGTGATTGGCTTGGTAAATGCAAAAGGCGGTTAGCTATGAAAATGCAAAAGGCAGTTTACTTTGAAAATGCAGAAGGTGGATTGCTTAGGAAATCAAAAGGTGATTTGCAATAAAAATGCAAAAGGTGGTTTCCTTTAAAATGCAAAAGGTTTGCTTTGAAAATGCAAAATGTTTCCGTTGAAAATGCAAATCGTGGTTGGCTTTGAAAATGCAAAAAAATTGATTTGAAAATGCAAAATGTTTCCTTTGAAAATGCAAGTACTGGTTTGCTTTGAAAATGCAAAAGTTGGATTGCTTTGAAAATGGAAATGTGGTTTGCTATGAAAAAAACAAAAGGTGGCTTGCTTTGAAAATGCATAAGTCGGTTTGCTATGAAAATGCAAAAGGCGGTTGGCTTTTAAAATGCAAATGGTGGCTTGGTTTGAAAAAAGCAAAAGGCGGCTTGCTTTGTAAATGGAAAAGGTTTGCTTTGAAAATGCAAAAGGATTTATTTGAATATGCAACAGGTTGTTTGCTTTGAAAATGCAAAAGGTTTGGTTTGAAAATGCAAAGGTTTGGTTTGAAAATGCAAAAAAAAAGTTTGTTTTCAAAATTCAAAGCCAGGTTTGCACAGAAAATGCAAAAGGGCGTTTGCTTTGAAAATGCAAAAGTTGGCTTGCTTTGAAAAAAGCAAAAGGTGGTTGGCTATGAAAAGGCAAAGGGTGGTTTTCTTCGAAAATGAAAAAGGCGGTTGGCTTTGAAAATACGAAAGGTGGCTTGGCTTGAAAAAAGCTAAAGTCGGCTTGCTTTGAAAATGCAAAAGGTTTGCTTTGAAAATGCAACGAAATTTATTTGAATATACAAAAGGTTGTTTGCTTTGAAAATGCAAAGGGGTTTCTTTGAAAATGCAAAAGAATTGATTTGAAAATGCAAATGATGTGGTTTACAAATGCAAAATATCTGCTTTAAAAATGCAAAACCTGGTTTGCATTGAAATTGCAAAAGGTGGTTTGCTTTGAAATCGTGGTTTGCTTTACAAATGCACAAATGTGTTTTTTTATGCAAACGGTGGTTTGCTATGAATATGCAAAAATGTGATTTGGTTTGAAAATGCAAAAGGTGGTTTGCTTTGAAAATGCATAAAGTGGTTTGCTTTGAAAATGCAAAAGGTGGTTTGCTATAAAATGCCTAAGGTCGTCTGCATTATGCAAAAGGCGATTTGCTTCGATAATGCAAAATGTGGTTTGTTTTGAAAATGCAAATGGTGGTTTTGTTTGAAAATGCAAATGGTGGTCTGGTTTAGAAATGGAAAATATGGTTTGGTTTGGAAATGCAACAGGTGGTTTGGCTTGGAAATGGAATCGGTTTACTTTGAAAAGGCAAATGGTAGTTTGCTTTGAAAATGCAAACGGTTTGGTTTGCACATGTAAAAGGATTGCTTTGAAAATGCAAAAGTTTGCTTTGAAAATGCAAAGCGTTTGCTTTTAAATGTAAAATGTATCCTTTGAAAAGGCAAAACCTGGTTTGCATTGGAAATGGAAAAGGTGATTGGCTTGGTAAATGCAAAAGGCGGTTAGCTCTGAAAATGCAAAAGGCAGTTTACTTTGAAAATGCAGAAGGTGGATTGCTTTAAAAATGAAAAGGTGATTTCCAATAAAATGCAAAAGGTGGTTTCCTTTAAAATGCAAAAGTTTGCTTTGAAAATGCAAAATGTTTAATTTGAAAATGCAAATCGTGGTTGGCTTTGATAATGCAAAAGATTTGATTTGAAAATGTAAAATGTTTCCTTTGAAAATGCAAGTACTGGTTTGCTTTGAAAATGCAAAAGTTGGATTGCTTTGAAAATGGAAATGTGGTTTGCTATGAAAAAAAAGGTGGCTTGCTTTCAAAATGCATAAGTCGGTTTGCTATGAAAATGCAAAAGGCGGTTGGCTTTTAAAATGCAAATGGTGGCTTGGTTTGAAAAAAGCAAAAGGCGGCTTGCTTTGTAAATGCAAAAGGTTTGCTTTGAAAATGCATAATGCGGTTTGCAATAAAATGCAAAAGGCGGTTGGCTTTGAAAATGCAAAATGTGGCTTGGTTTGAAAAAAGCAAAAGGCTGATTGCTTTGAAAAGGCAAAAGGTTTGTTTTGAAAATGCAACAGGATTTATTTGAATATACAAAAGGTTGTTTTCTTTGAAAATACAAACGGTTTGGTTTGCAAATGCAAAAGAATTGGTTTGAAAATGCAAATGATGTGGTTTAAAAATGCAAAAAGTCTGCTTTGAAAATGTAAAACCTGGTTTGCATTGAAAATGAAAAAGGTGGTATGTTTGGAAAATGCAAAAGGCGGTTTGCAATGAGAATGCAAAAGGCGGTTTGCTTTGAAAATATCAAAGGCGGTTTGCTTTGAAAAAAGCAAAAGGCGGTTTGCTTTGAAAATACGAATGGTGGTTTGCTTTGGAAATGCAAAACGTGGTTTGCTTTGAAAATGCAAAAGGTGGTTTGCTTTGAAAATGCAAAAGGTGGTTTGCTATAAAATGCCTTAGGCGGTTTGCTTTATGCAAAAGGCGGTTTGCTTCGATAATGCAAAATGTGGTTTGTTTTGAAAATGCAAATGGTGGTTTTGTTTGAAAATGCAAATGGTGGTCTGGTTTAGAAATGGAAAATATGGTTTGGTTTGGAAATGCAACAGGTGGTTTGGCTTGGAAATGGAAACGGTTTAATTTGAAAAGGCAAATGGTGGTTTGCTTTGAAAATGCAAAAGGTTTGGTTTGCAAATGTAAAAGGATTCCTTTGAAAATGCATAAGTTTGCTTTGAAAATGCAAATCGTTTGCTTTTAAATGTAAAATGTATCCTTTGAAAATGCAAAACCTGGTTTGCATTGAAAATGGAAAAGGTGATTGGCTTGGTAAATGCAAAAGGCGGTTAGCTATGAAAATGCAAAAGGCAGTTTACTTTGAAAATGCAGAAGGTGGATTGCTTTGAAAATCAAAAGGTAATTTGCAATAAAATGCAAAAGGTGGTTTGTTTTTAAAATGCAAAAGGTTTGCTTTGAAAATGCAAAATGTTTCCTTTGAAAATGCAAATCGTGGTTGGCTTTGAAAATGCAAAGGATTTGATTTGAAAATGCAAAAAGTTTCCTTTGAAAATGCAAGTACTGGTTTGCTTTGAAAATGCAAAAGTTGGATTGCTTTGAAAATGGAAATGTGGTTTGCTATGAAAAAAGCAAAAGGTGGCTTGCTTTGAAAATGCATAAGTCGGTTTGCTATGAAAATGCAGAAGGCGGTTGGCTTTTAAAATGCAAATGGTGGCTTGGTTTGAAAAAAGCAAAAGGCGGCTTGCTTTGTAAATGCAAAAGGTTTGCTTTGAAAATGCATAATGCGGTTTGCAATAAAATGCAAAAGGCGGTTGGCTTTGAAAATGCAAAATGTGGCTTGGTTTGAAAAAAGCAAAAGGCTGCTTGCTTTGAAAATGCAAAAGGTTTGCTTTGAAAATGCAACAGGATTTATTTGAATATACAAAATGTTGTTTGCTTTGAAAATGCAAAATAATTGGTTTGAAAATGCAAATGATGTGGTTTAAAAATGCAAAAAGTCTGCTTTGAAAATGTAAAACCTGGTTTGCATTGAAAATGAAAAAGGTGGTATGTTTGGAAAATGCAAAAGGCCGTTTGCAATGAGAATGCAAAAGGCGGTTTGATTTGAAAATATCAAAGGAGGTTTGCTTTGAAAAAAGCAAAAGGCGGTTTGCTTTGAAAATGCAAAAGGTGGTTTGCTATAAAATGCCTAAGGCGGTTTGCTTTATCAAAAGGCTGTTTGCTTCGATAATGCAAAATGTGGTTTGTTTTGAAAATGCAAATGGTGGTTTTGTTTGAAAATGCAAATGGTGGTCTGGTTTAGAAATGGAAAGTTTGGTTTGGTTTGGAAATGCAACAGGTGGTTTGGCTTGGAAATGGAAACGGTTTACTTTGAAAAGGCAACTGGTGGTTTGCTTTGAAAATACAAAAGGTTTGGTTTGCAAATGGAAAAGGATTGCTTTGAAAATGCATAAGTTTGCTTTGAAAATGCAAATCGTTTGCTTTTAAATGTAAAATGTTTCCTTTGAAAATGCAAAACCTGGTTTGCATTGAAAATGGAAAAGGTGATTTGCTTGGTAAATGCAAAAGGAAGTTAGCTATGAAAATGCAAAAGACAGTTTACTTTGAAAATGCAGAAGGTGGATTGCTTTGAAAAGCAAAAGTTGATTCGCAATAAAATGCAAAAGGTGGTTTCCTTTAAAATGCAAAAGGTTTGCTTTGAAAATGCAAAATGTTTCCTTTGAAAATGCAAATCGTGGTTGGCTTTGATAATGCAAAAGATTTGATTTGAAAATGTAAAATGTTTCCTTTGAAAATGCAAGTACTGGTTTGCTTTGAAAATGCAAAAGTTGGATTGCTTTGAAAATGGAAATGTGGTTTGCTATGAACAAAAAGGTGGCTTGCTTTCAAAATGCATAAGTCGGTTTGCTATGAAAATGCAAAAGGCGGTTGGCTTTTAAAATGCAAATGGTGGCTTGGTTTGAAAAAAGCAAAAGGCGGCTTGCTTTGTAAATGCAAAAGGTTTGCTTTGAAAATGCATAATGCGGTTTGCAATAAAATGCAAAAGGCGGTTGGCTTTGAAAATGCAAAATGCGGCTTGGTTTGAAAAAAGCAAAAGGCAGCTTGCTTTGAAAATGCAAAAGGTTTGCTTTGAAAATGCAACAGGATTTATTTGAATATACAAAAGGTTGTTTGCTTTGAAAATACAAACGGTTTGGTTTGAAAATGCAAAAGAATTGGTTTGAAAATGCAAATGATGTGGTTTAAAAATGCAAAAAGTCTGCTTTGAAAATGTAAAACCTGGTTTGCATTGAAAATGAAAAAGGTGGTATGTTTGGAAAATGCAAAAGGCGGTTTGCTTTGAAAATACGAATGGTGGTTTGCTTTGGAAATGCAAAACGTGGTTTGATTTGAAAATGCAAAAGGTGGTTTGCTTTGAAAATGCAAAAGGTGGTTTGCTATAAAATGCCTAAGGCGGTTTGCTTTATGCAAAAGGCGGTTTGCTTCGATAATGCAAAATGTGGTTTGGTTTGAAAATGCAAATGGTGGTTTTGTTTGAAAATGCAAATGGTGGTCTGGTTTAGAAATGGAAAATATGGTTTGGTTTGGAAATGCAACAGGTGGTTTGGCTTGGAAATGGAAACGGTTTAATTTGAAAAGGCAAATGGTGGTTTGCTTTGAAAATGCAAAAGGTTTGGTTTGCAAATGTAAAAGGATTCCTTTGAAAATGCATAAGTTTGCATTGAAAATGCAAATCGTTTGCTTTTAAATGTAAAATGTATCCTTTGAAAATGCAAAACCTGGTTTGCATTGAAAATGGAAAAGGTGATTGGCTTGGTAAATGCAAAAAGCGGTTAGCTATGAAAATGCAAAAGGCAGTTTACTTTGAAAATGCAGAAGGTGGATTGCTTTGAAAATCAAAAGGCAATTTGCAATAAAATGCAAAAGGTGGTTTGCTTTTAAAATGCAAAAGGTTTGCTTTGAAAATGCAAAATGTTTCCTTTGAAAATGCAAATCGTGGTTGGCTTTGAAAATGCAAAGGATTTGATTTGAAAATGCAAAAAGTTTCCTTTGAAAATGCAAGTACTGGTTTGCTTTGAAAATGCAAAAGTTGGATTGCTTTGAAAATGGAAATGTGGTTTGCTATGTAAAAAACAAAAGGTGGCTTGCTTTGAAAATGCATAAGTCGGTTTGCTATGAAAATGAAAAAGGCGGTTGGCTTTTAAAATGCAAATGGTGGCTTGCTTTGAAAAAAGCAAAAGACGGCGTGCTTTGAAAATGCAAAATGTTTGCTTTGAAAATGCAAAATGTTTGGTTTGACAATGCAAAGGTTTGTTTTGAAAATGCAAAAGATGTGGTTTGAAAGTGCAAAAAAATTTGCTTTCAAAATCCAAATTTCAAATTCATAGAAAATGCAAAAGGCTGTTTGCTTTGAAAATGCAAAAGTTGGCTTGCGTTGAAAAAAGCAAAAGGTGGTTTGCTATGAAAAGGCAAAGGGTGGTTTTCTTCGAAAATGCAAAAGGCGGTTGGCTTTGAAAATACGAATGGTGGCTTGCTTTGAAAATGCAAAAGATTTATTTGAATATACAAAAGGTTGTTTGCTTTGAAAATGCAAACGCATTGGTTTGAAAACGCAAATGATGTGGTTTACAAATGCAAAAAGTCTGCTTTGAAAATGCAAAACCTGGTTTGCATTGAAATTGCAAAAGGTGGTATGTTTGGAAAATGCAAAAGGCGGTTTGCTATGAAAATGCAAAAGGCGGTTTGCTTTGAAAATATCAAAGGCAGTTTGCTTTGAAAAGCGCAAAAGGCGGTTTGCTTTGAAAATGCAAAACGTGGTTTGCCTTGAAAATGCAAAAGGTGGTTTGCTTTGAAAACGTGGTTTGCTTTAAAAATGCACAAATGTGTTTTTTTTAAATGCAAACGGTGGTTTGCTATGAGTATGCAAAAATGTGGTTTGGTTTGAATGTGCAAAAGGTGGTTTGCTTTGAAAATGCAAAAAGTGGTTTTCTTTGAAAATGCAAAATGTGGTTTGCTTTGAAAATGCAAACGGTGGTCTGCTATAAGAATGCCTAAGGTGGTTTGCTTTATGCAAAAGGCGGTTTGCTTTGAAAATGCAAAAGGCGGTTTGCTTTGATAATGCAATAGGTGGTTTGTTTTGAAAATGCAAAAGGTGGTTTGCTATAAGAATGCCTAAGGTGGTTTGCTTTATGCAAAAGGCGGTTTGCTTTGAAAATGCAAAAGGCGGTTTGCTTTGATAATGCAATAGGTGGTTTGTTTTGAAAATGCAAATGGTGGTTTTGTTTGAAAATGCAAATGTTGGTCTGGTTTAGAAATGCAAAAGGATTGGTTTTAAAATGGAAAAAGATTGCTTTGAAAATTCAAAAGGTTTACCTTGTAAATTCAAAAGGTGGGTTTCTCATAAAATGAAAAGGCCGCATTTCAATGAAAATGCGAAAGGTTTGCTTTGAATATGCAAATAGTGCTTTGCTTTGAAAACGCAAATGGTGGTTTGCTTTGAAAATGCAAAAGACGGTTTGTTATGAAAATTCCAAAGGTGGTTTGCTTTGAAAATGCATAATGCGGTTTGCGATAAAATGCAAAAGGCGGTTGGGTTTGAAAATGCAAAAAGTGGCTGGGTTTGAAAACAGCAAAAGGTGGTTTGCTATGAAAAGGCAAAGGGTGGTATGTTTGGAAAATGCAAAAGGCGGTTTGCTATGAAAATGCAAAAGGCGGTTGGCTTTTAAAATGCCAATGATGGCTTGCTTTGAAAAAAGCAAAAGGCGGCTTGCTTTGTAAATGGAAAAGGTTTGGTTTGAAAATGCAAAAGGATTTATTTGAATATGCAACATGTTTTTTGCTTTGAAAATGCAAAAAGTTTGGTTTGAAAATGCAAAGGTTTGTTTTGAAAATGCAAAAAAAGTTTACTTTCAAAATTCAAAGCCCGGTTTGCATAGAAAATGCAAAAGGCTGTTTGACTTGAAAATGCAAAAGTTGGCTTGCTTTGATAAAAGCAAAAGGTGGTTTGCTATGAAAAGGCAAAGGGTGGTTTTCTTCGAAAATGCAAAAGGCGGTTGGCTGTGAAAATACGAAAGGTGGCTTGGTTTGAAAAAAGCAAAAGGCGGCTTGCTTTGAAAATGCAAAAGGTTTGCTTTGAAAATGCAACAAGATTTATTTGAATATACAAAAGGTTGTTTGCTTTGAAAATGCAAAAGGTTTGCTTTGAAAATGCAAAATGTTTCCTTTGAAAATGCAAATCGTGGTTGGCTTTGAAAATGCAAAGGATTTGATTTGAAAATGCAAAAAGTTTCCTTTGAAAATGCAAGTACTGGTTTGCTTTGAAAATGCAAATGTTGGATTGCTTTGAAAATGGAAATGTGGTTTGCTATGTAAAAAACAAAAGGTGGCTTGCTTTGAAAATGCATAAGTCGGTTTGCTATGAAAATGAAAAAGGCGGTTGGCTTTTAAAATGCAAATGGTGGCTTGCTTTGAAAAAAGCAAAAGACGGCGTGCTTTGAAAATGCAAAATGTTTGCTTTGAAAATGCAAAATGTTTGGTTTGACAATGCAAAGGTTTGTTTTGAAAATGCAAAAGATGTGGTTTGAAAGTGCAAAAAAATTTGCTTTCAAAATCCAAATTTCAAATTCATAGAAAATGCAAAAGGCTGTTTGCTTTGAAAATGCAAAAGTTGGCTTGCGTTGAAAAAAGCAAAAGGTGGTTTGCTATGAAAAGGCAAAGGGTGGTTTTCTTCGAAAATGCAAAAGGCGGTTGGCTTTGAAAATACGAATGGTGGCTTGCTTTGAAAATGCAAAAGATTTATTTGAATATACAAAAGGTTGTTTGCTTTGAAAATGCAAACGCATTGGTTTGAAAACGCAAATGATGTGGTTTACAAATGCAAAAAGTCTGCTTTGAAAATGCAAAACCTGGTTTGCATTGAAATTGCAAAAGGTGGTATGTTTGGAAAATGCAAAAGGCGGTTTGCTATGAAAATGCAAAAGGCGGTTTGCTTTGAAAATATCAAAGGCAGTTTGCTTTGAAAAGCGCAAAAGGCGGTTTGCTTTGAAAATGCAAAACGTGGTTTGCCTTGAAAATGCAAAAGGTGGTTTGCTTTGAAAACGTGGTTTGCTTTAAAAATGCACAAATGTGTTTTTTTTAAATGCAAACGGTGGTTTGCTATGAGTATGCAAAAATGTGGTTTGGTTTGAATGTGCAAAAGGTGGTTTGCTTTGAAAATGCAAAAAGTGGTTTTCTTTGAAAATGCAAAATGTGGTTTGCTTTGAAAATGCAAACGGTGGTCTGCTATAAGAATGCCTAAGGTGGTTTGCTTTATGCAAAAGGCGGTTTGCTTTGAAAATGCAAAAGGCGGTTTGCTTTGATAATGCAATAGGTGGTTTGTTTTGAAAATGCAAAAGGTGGTTTGCTATAAGAATGCCTAAGGTGGTTTGCTTTATGCAAAAGGCGGTTTGCTTTGAAAATGCAAAAGGCGGTTTGCTTTGATAATGCAATAGGTGGTTTGTTTTGAAAATGCAAATGGTGGTTTTGTTTGAAAATGCAAATGTTGGTCTGGTTTAGAAATGCAAAAGGATTGGTTTTAAAATGGAAAAAGATTGCTTTGAAAATTCAAAAGGTTTACCTTGTAAATTCAAAAGGTGGGTTTCTCATAAAATGAAAAGGCCGCATTTCAATGAAAATGCGAAAGGTTTGCTTTGAATATGCAAATAGTGCTTTGCTTTGAAAACGCAAATGGTGGTTTGCTTTGAAAATGCAAAAGACGGTTTGTTATGAAAATTCCAAAGGTGGTTTGCTTTGAAAATGCATAATGCGGTTTGCGATAAAATGCAAAAGGCGGTTGGGTTTGAAAATGCAAAAAGTGGCTGGGTTTGAAAACAGCAAAAGGTGGTTTGCTATGAAAAGGCAAAGGGTGGTATGTTTGGAAAATGCAAAAGGCGGTTTGCTATGAAAATGCAAAAGGCGGTTGGCTTTTAAAATGCCAATGATGGCTTGCTTTGAAAAAAGCAAAAGGCGGCTTGCTTTGTAAATGGAAAAGGTTTGGTTTGAAAATGCAAAAGGATTTATTTGAATATGCAACATGTTTTTTGCTTTGAAAATGCAAAAAGTTTGGTTTGAAAATGCAAAGGTTTGTTTTGAAAATGCAAAAAAAGTTTACTTTCAAAATTCAAAGCCCGGTTTGCATAGAAAATGCAAAAGGCTGTTTGACTTGAAAATGCAAAAGTTGGCTTGCTTTGATAAAAGCAAAAGGTGGTTTGCTATGAAAAGGCAAAGGGTGGTTTTCTTCGAAAATGCAAAAGGCGGTTGGCTGTGAAAATACGAAAGGTGGCTTGGTTTGAAAAAAGCAAAAGGCGGCTTGCTTTGAAAATGCAAAAGGTTTGCTTTGAAAATGCAACAAGATTTATTTGAATATACAAAAGGTTGTTTGCTTTGAAAATGCAAAAGGTTTGCTTTGAAAATGCAAAATGTTTCCTTTGAAAATGCAAATCGTGGTTGGCTTTGAAAATGCAAAGGATTTGATTTGAAAATGCAAAAAGTTTCCTTTGAAAATGCAAGTACTGGTTTGCTTTGAAAATGCAAAAGTTGGATTGCTTTGAAAATGGAAATGTGGTTTGCTATGTAAAAAACAAAAGGTGGCTTGCTTTGAAAATGCATAAGTCGGTTTGCTATGAAAATGAAAAAGGCGGTTGGCTTTTAAAATGCAAATGGTGGCTTGCTTTGAAAAAAGCAAAAGACGGCGTGCTTTGAAAATGCAAAATGTTTGCTTTGAAAATGCAAAATGTTTGGTTTGACAATGCAAAGGTTTGTTTTGAAAATGCAAAAGATGTGGTTTGAAAGTGCAAAAAAATTTGCTTTCAAAATCCAAATTTCAAATTCATAGAAAATGCAAAAGGCTGTTTGCTTTGAAAATGCAAAAGTTGGCTTGCGTTGAAAAAAGCAAAAGGTGGTTTGCTATGAAAAGGCAAAGGGTGGTTTTCTTCGAAAATGCAAAAGGCGGTTGGCTTTGAAAATACGAATGGTGGCTTGCTTTGAAAATGCAAAAGATTTATTTGAATATACAAAAGGTTGTTTGCTTTGAAAATGCAAACGCATTGGTTTGAAAACGCAAATGATGTGGTTTACAAATGCAAAAAGTCTGCTTTGAAAATGCAAAACCTGGTTTGCATTGAAATTGCAAAAGGTGGTATGTTTGGAAAATGCAAAAGGCGGTTTGCTATGAAAATGCAAAAGGCGGTTTGCTTTGAAAATATCAAAGGCAGTTTGCTTTGAAAAGCGCAAAAGGCGGTTTGCTTTGAAAATGCAAAACGTGGTTTGCCTTGAAAATGCAAAAGGTGGTTTGCTTTGAAAACGTGGTTTGCTTTAAAAATGCACAAATGTGTTTTTTTTAAATGCAAACGGTGGTTTGCTATGAGTATGCAAAAATGTGGTTTGGTTTGAATGTGCAAAAGGTGGTTTGCTTTGAAAATGCAAAAAGTGGTTTTCTTTGAAAATGCAAAATGTGGTTTGCTTTGAAAATGCAAACGGTGGTCTGCTATAAGAATGCCTAAGGTGGTTTGCTTTATGCAAAAGGCGGTTTGCTTTGAAAATGCAAAAGGCGGTTTGCTTTGATAATGCAATAGGTGGTTTGTTTTGAAAATGCAAAAGGTGGTTTGCTATAAGAATGCCTAAGGTGGTTTGCTTTATGCAAAAGGCGGTTTGCTTTGAAAATGCAAAAGGCGGTTTGCTTTGATAATGCAATAGGTGGTTTGTTTTGAAAATGCAAATGGTGGTTTTGTTTGAAAATGCAAATGTTGGTCTGGTTTAGAAATGCAAAAGGATTGGTTTTAAAATGGAAAAAGATTGCTTTGAAAATTCAAAAGGTTTACCTTGTAAATTCAAAAGGTGGGTTTCTCATAAAATGAAAAGGCCGCATTTCAATGAAAATGCGAAAGGTTTGCTTTGAATATGCAAATAGTGCTTTGCTTTGAAAACGCAAATGGTGGTTTGCTTTGAAAATGCAAAAGACGGTTTGTTATGAAAATTCCAAAGGTGGTTTGCTTTGAAAATGCATAATGCGGTTTGCGATAAAATGCAAAAGGCGGTTGGGTTTGAAAATGCAAAAAGTGGCTGGGTTTGAAAACAGCAAAAGGTGGTTTGCTATGAAAAGGCAAAGGGTGGTATGTTTGGAAAATGCAAAAGGCGGTTTGCTATGAAAATGCAAAAGGCGGTTGGCTTTTAAAATGCCAATGATGGCTTGCTTTGAAAAAAGCAAAAGGCGGCTTGCTTTGTAAATGGAAAAGGTTTGGTTTGAAAATGCAAAAGGATTTATTTGAATATGCAACATGTTTTTTGCTTTGAAAATGCAAAAAGTTTGGTTTGAAAATGCAAAGGTTTGTTTTGAAAATGCAAAAAAAGTTTACTTTCAAAATTCAAAGCCCGGTTTGCATAGAAAATGCAAAAGGCTGTTTGACTTGAAAATGCAAAAGTTGGCTTGCTTTGATAAAAGCAAAAGGTGGTTTGCTATGAAAAGGCAAAGGGTGGTTTTCTTCGAAAATGCAAAAGGCGGTTGGCTGTGAAAATACGAAAGGTGGCTTGGTTTGAAAAAAGCAAAAGGCGGCTTGCTTTGAAAATGCAAAAGGTTTGCTTTGAAAATGCAACAAGATTTATTTGAATATACAAAAGGTTGTTTGCTTTGAAAATGCAAAAGGTTTGCTTTGAAAATGCAAAAGAATTGGTTTTAAAATGCAAATGATGTGGTTTTAAAATGCAAAAAGTCTACTTTGAAAATGCAAAACTTGGTTTGCATTGAAAATGCAAAAGGTGGTACGTTTGGAAAATGCAAAAGGCGGTTTGCTATGAAAATGCAAAAGGCGGTTTGTTTTGAAAAAAACGCAAAAGGCGGTTTGCTTTGAAAATGCAAAACGTGGTTTGCTTTGAAAATGCAAAAGGTGGTTTGCTTTGAAAACGTCGTTTGCTTTAAAAATGCACAAATCAGTTTTTTTTAATGCAAACGGTGGTTTGATATGAAAATGCAAAAATGTGGTTTGGTTTGAATATGCAAAAGGTGGTTTGCTTTGAAAATGCAAAAAGTGGTTTGTTTTGAAATTACAAAAGGTGGTTTGCTTTGAAAATGCAAAAGGTGGTTTGTTTTGAAAATGCAAATGGTGGTCTGGTTTAGAAATGCAAAATATGGTTCGGTTTGGAAAAGTAACAGGTGGTTTCGCTTGGAAATGGAAAAGGTTTACTTTGAAAATGCAAATGGTGGTTAGATTGGAAAATGCAAAATGTTTCGTTTTAAAATCGAAAAGGTTTGCTTTGAAAATTCAAAAGGTTTACTTTGTAAATTCAAAAGGTGGGTTTCTTATAAAATGAAAAGGCCGCATTTCAATGCAAATGTAAAAGGTTTGCTTTGAAAATGCAAATAGTGGTTTGCTTTGAAAACGCAAAGGTGGTTTGCTTTGAAAATGCAAAAGGCGGTTTGTTATGAAAATTCAAAAGGTGGTTTGCTTTGAAAATGCATAATGCGGTTTGCAATAAAATGCAAAAGGCGGTTGGCTTTGAAAATGCAAAAGGTGGTTTGGTTTGAAAAAAGCAAAAGGCAGCTTGCTTTGAAAATGCAAAAGGTTTGCTTTGAAAATGCAACAGGATTTATTTTAATATACAATATGTTGTTTGCTTTGAAAATGCAAACGGTTTGGTTTGAAAATGCAAAATAATTGGTTTGAAAATGCAAATGATGTGGTTTAAAAATGCAAAAAGTCTGCTTTGAAAATGCAAAACCTGGTTTGCATTGAAAATGAAAAAGGTGGTATGTTTGGAAAATGCAAAAGGCGGATTGCTATGCAAATGCAAAAGGTGGTTTGCTTTGAAAACGTGGTTTGCTTCAGAAATGCACAAATGTTTTTGTTTTTAATGCAAACGGTGGTTTGGTTTAGAGGTGCAAAATGTGGTTTGGAAATGCAACAGGTGGTTTGTAAATGCAACAAGTGGTTTCGTTTGGAAGTGCAAAAGGTTTATTTGAAAATGCAAATGGTTGTTTGATTTGAAAATGCAAACGGTGCTTTGCTTTGAAAGTGCAAAAGGTGGTTTGCTTTGAAAATGCAAACGGTGGTTTGCTTTCAAAATGCAAAAGTTGGTTTGCTATGAAAATGTAAAAGGTGATTTTCTTCGAAAATGTAAAAGGTGCTTTACTTTATGCAAAATGGAGGTTTTGGTTTGAAAATGCAAAAGGTGGTTTGCTATGAAAATGGAAAAATGTTGTTTGGTTTGAATATGCAAACGGTGGTTTGCTTTTAAAATGCGAAAGGTGGTTGGTTTTGAAAATGCAAAAGGTGGTTTGCTATAAAAATGCAATAGGTGGTTTCCTTTGAAAATGCAAAAGGTGGTTTGTTTTGAAAATGTTAAAGGTGTTTTGCTTACAAAATGCCTAAGGTGGTTTGCTTTATCCAAAAGGCAGTTTGCTTTGAAAATGCAAAAGGCGGTTTGATTTGATAATGCAAAAGGTGGTTTGATTTGATAATGCAAAAGGTGGTTTGATTTGATAATGCAAAAGGTGGTTTGCTTTGAAAATGCAAAAGGCGGTTTGCTTTGAAAATGCAAAAGGTGGTTTGCTTTGAAAATGCAAAAGGTTTGGTTTGAAAATGCGAAAGGATTGCTTTCAAAATGCAAACCGTGGTTTGCTTTGAAAATGCAAATAGTGGTTTGCTTTGAAAATGCAAAAGGTGGTTTGCTTTGAAAATGCAAAAGGCGGTTTGCTTTGAAAATGCAAAAGGCGGTTTGCTTTGAAAATGCAAAAGGCGGTTTGCTTTGAAAATGTAAAAGGCGGTTTGCTTTAAAATGCAAAAGGGAGTTTGCTTTATGCAAAAGGCAGATTGCTTTGATAATGCAGAAGGTGGTTTGTAAAAGAATGCAAAAGTTTGCTTTGAACATAGAAACACAGAAACATAGAAAACAGGTGCAGGAGGTGGCCATTCGGCCCTTCGAACCAGCACTGCCATTCATCCCTCATCGTGCGTTATTAATAACCCGTTCGTGCCTTCGCGCCAAATCCTTTGACTCTACTAAGCCCTTGAGCTCTAACCAACTCTCTCTTAAATCCATCCAGTGGTTTGGTCTCCACTACTCTCTGCGGCAGGGAAATCCATACATTCGCAACTCTCTGGGTAAAAATGCTTTTTCTCACCTCAGTCTTAAATGACCTCCGCCTTATTCTAAGACTGTGGCCCTTGGTTCTGGACTCACCCAACATTGGGAACATTTTTCATGCAAAAGGTTTGCTTTTAAAATGCAAAGAGGTTGCTTTGAAAATGCAAACGTGGTTTGCTTATGGAAAATGTGGTTTTCTTTGAAAATGCAAAAGGTGGTTTGCTTTAAAAAATGCAAAAATATGGTTTTGTTTGAAAATGCAAATGGTGGTTTGGTTCAGAAGTGCAAAAGCAGGTTTGTAAATCCAACAGATGGTTTGGAAATGCAACAGGTGGATCGTTTGGAAATTCAAACGGTTTACTTTGAATTTTGCAAATGGTTCTTTGATATGAAAATGCAAAAGGTGCTTTGCTTTCAAAATGAAAAATGTGGTTTGCTTTGAAAATGCTGTTTGCTTTGAACAGCTCCCAAACAGCTGAGGTGTGCACAGACTGTAACCTCATTTAAACCAGGCCTAAACACACTGTTGTTTACTGTAACTTTTCCATAAACCAACATGTAGGTAATCTTAATCTTCTAATCTTAACCCTTTTATGTGATTTTAAAATCGTTTTAATATTTTAGTGACTTTGTTTACTATACATGCAATTGTCTTATTGCTTGTTATTCAATTTTTGATTATTGGCTATTTTGTTGGCCTGTGTTGTATTGTGGTTGTGCAATGTTTTTAAACTATGTTATTCTTTTGTTTCTTTTGTAAAGCACTATGAATTGCAGCTTGTACGAATGGTGCTATATAAATAAACTTCCCTTGCCTTGCCTTGCCTTCACCGCTGCGGGTACACTGGTGCTGCCACAGGCTGGACATACGGGTGAAACCCTTGCCACACTCAGCGCACACAAAGGGTCTCTCTCCGGTGTGTATCCGCTGGTGCTCCCGCAACCCCCATGCTCTCTTGTTACAGTGGGAGCAGCTGCTCGCTGGCGTGGGTGCGCCGGTGATGCTGAAACCCCCGTGAGCCGCCAAACTCCTCACCGCAGTACGGGCAGTCCTAGGGCTGGCCACTGGTGTGCACGCGCTGGTGAGACAGGGCATGGGAGGCCATGGAAAAGCGCTCTCCACACACCGGACTGGGGAAGGGACGGTCGCTGGTATGCACCGGATGGTGGGACAGCAGATACGTGGAGTTGATGAAGCCCGTGACGCACGGGGGCAGGTGAAGGGGTGCTCGCCCGTGTAGCTGCGATGTTGCAGCAGCAGTTTGCTGGATTCGGTGAAGCCCTTGCCGCACTGGCACAAGTGTACGACCGCTCCCTGGTGTGCATGCGCCTGTGCTGCTTCAGCTCTGGAGAACTTGAAGCCTTGAGCAGGTGAAGGGCCGCTCACTGCTGTGCATCCGCCGGTGCTCCTGCAGCCCCGACAACCGGCCAATGCTCTTACCTCAGGTGGAGCAGCCATAGGGCTTCTTGCCAGTGCACCATCATGCGTTTCGGCATTTTGAATCACTTGCCACAGTCAGAGCAGGGCCTCTCGCTGGAGGGGCTCTCGCTGCAGAGCACGCGGTTGTGCTGCTGCAGGTGCTCGTAGCGGGTGAAGCTCTTGCCGCATTCTGAGCAGTTGAAGAGACGTTCTCCCGTGTGCTCCCGCCGGTGGATCTCCAGCTCGCTCGGGCACTGCCAGGCCTTGCCACACATGTCGCACTCATAACGCTTCTTCTTGTTGTGCCCCATCATGTGGTCTTCCATCGAAGCTCAGCCCCTCTAAGCTCAGCCCGCACACCGAGCAGATGGGTGGGTGGGGGGGGGGAGCTCAACAGCGCCCAGGCCACCCACAATGGCCGCTTACATCTCCTTCTCTCCGACCACAGCAACGGCTCTTAAACACTGCAGGAGGGGAACACAGAGGGTCAACAAGCTGGCAAACAGGACGTTACTCGCACATATTGGGTGCGTTTTCGCGGGAGGAAACCGTTATATAATTTTGCACGGCACAGTGGCGCAGCGGTACAGCTGCTGCCTCACCGCCAGAGGCCCGAGCTCGATCCTGACTACGGGTGCTGTCTGTGCGGGATTTGTACATTCTTCCCTTGACCTGCACAAATTTTCACTCTGGATGGTCCGGTTTCCTCCAACATTTCAAAGACCTTCAGGGATGTAGACTAATCGCCTTCGCAAAATTAAACTGTCCCTATTGTAAATTGTCCCTATTGTCCTTTGTCTATTGTCTATTGTCCCTAACGTGCGTAGGATAGCGCTAGTGTACAGGGTGGTCGCTGGTCGGAGTGGACTCCGCGGAACGAAAGACCTGTTTCCACGCTGCATCTCTAAACTAAACTAAACCAAACACGGGGCTCCAACCAAAACGTCATCACACCGATGCTGCCTGACCCGCTGAGTTACTCCAGCACTTTGTGTCTGTCTTCTCCACAGATGCTGCCTAATCTGCTGAGTTACTACAGCACTTTGTGTCTATCCTCTCCACAGATGCTGCCTGACCCGCTGAGTTACTCCAGCACTTTGTGTCTATCCTCTCCACAGATGCTGCCTGACCCGCTGAGTTACTCCAGCACTTTGTATCTATCTTCTCCACAGATGCTGCCTGACCCGCTGAGTTACTCCAGCACTTTGTGTCTATCTTCTCCACAGATGCTGCCTGACCCGCTGAGTTGCTCCAGCACTTTGTGTCTATCTTCTCTACAGATGCTGCCTGACCCGCAGAGTTACTCCAGCACTTTGTGTCTATCTTCTCCACAGATGCTGCCTGATCTGCTGAGTTGCTCCAGCACTTTGTGTCTATCTTCTCTACAGATGCTGCCTGACCCGCAGAGTTACTCCAGCACTTTGTGTCTATCTTCTCCACAGATGCTGCCTGATCTGCTGAGATACTCCAGCACTCTGTCAAAGATTCATAGAGTGATATCTCGTTGGAAAGAGGCCCTTCGGCCCAACATGTACCCGCACGCCTGGATCCCTCGGCTACACATAACCCGCCATTCACAGTGAAGATCCTGCCCTGGTTTGACTTTCTGAACTGCAACATCCTCCCCACCCCCAAACAATGTGACCTCCTCCGTGTGGCTCCCTGCCCCTTACCCCTGCCGTCTCCTCCTGATCCTGACCCCCCTTTGCTTAAATGACGGTTTAGGTGGTCATTTAAGATGGATTGCATGACGCGTGGGATGAGGTGCTCGGACGAAGTGCGCTGTTCCCAGTCGGAATTACACTCAATGAAGCATTCACATATTATTTCTGCTTCAAATAAAGTCACAAACTAAACATATTCGCCAATCAAGACATGATATATACCACAATGACATGCAGCAAAATTATACTACAGTATCTCAACTCTTTTTACACGTTTCAATGAATGCATTTTTTATTATTTTTTTCCATTTCCAAACTCCCATTACTTTTCCGTATCTGACCTTTCTGTCCTGGGCCTCCATGGCCAGAGTGAGGCCCATCGCAAATTGGAGGAGCTGCACCTCATATTTGCTTGGGTAGTTTACACCCCAGCGGTATGAATATTGGCTTCTCTAATCTCAGGTAGTCCTTGCTTTCTCCCCCTTCCCCCCCCATTCCCAGCTCTCCCACAGCCTACTGTCTCCGCCTCTTCCTATCTTTCTCGTGTCCTGCCCCCGACATCAATCTGAAGAAGGGTCTCGACCCGAAACGTTGTCTATTCATTCGCTCCATAGATGTGCCTTACCCGCTGATTTTCTCAGCTTTTTTGTCTGCCAATGGGATCCCACCACTGGCCACATCTTCCCATCTCCTCCCCTGTTGGCTTTCCGCAGAGACCGCTCCCTCCGAAACTCCCTGGTCAATTCGTCCCTTCCTACCCAAACCACCCCCTCTCCTGGCACTTTCTCTTGCAACAGCAGGAAATGCTACACTTGTCGCTCCCCCCCCCCCTTGACTCCATTCAAGGACCCAAGCAGTCTTTCCAGGTGCGACAGAGGTTCACCTGCACCTCCTGAAACCTCATCTATCGCACCCGCTGCCCTATGTGTCAGCTGATCCACATCGATGAGACCAAGTGAAGGCTTGGCGATCGCTTCGCCCAACACCTCCGCTCGGTCCAAAATAACCAACCTGATCTTCCAGTGGCTATGCACTTCAACTGCCCCTCCCATTCCGAATCTGACCTTTCTGTCCTAGGCCTCCTCCATGGCCAGAGTGAGGACCACCGTAAATTGGAAGAGCAGGACCTCATATTTCGCTTGGGCAGTTTGCACCCCAGCGGTATTAACATTGACTTCTTCAATTCCAGGTAATCGCTGCTTCCCCCCCCACCTTCCCAGCTCTCCCTTAGCCCACTGCCTCCGCCTCTTCCTTTCTTCTTCCCGTTCCCCCACCCTCACATCAGTCTGAAGAAGGGTCTCTACCCAAAACATCACCTATTTCCTTCTCTCCATAGATGCGGCCTCACCCGCTGAGTTTCTGCAGCACTTCTGTCTACCCATTCACACAAGTTCTGTTATCCCACTTTCCTCACCCACTCCCTACACATTAGGGGCAATTTTACAGGGACATGTTAACCTACAAAGCCAATGCGTCTTTGGGATGTGGGAGGAAACCCACACGCTTGCATGGAGAATGTGACAGTAAATCTTCTAGAGGAATTTGGTTCCTTTTCAGGATATAGGATAAACTGGAACAAAAGTGAAATTATGTCAATCAAACAAGAGCTGACACACCTCCTAAAATTCCCTTTCAGAATTGCTACGGAAAAATTCAAATATCTGGGTGTTCAGGTAACCAGAAAATATTCTTCTCTATTCAACGCAAATTTCCCTCCTTTAGTTACTAAATTAAACGCTCTTATTCAAGTTTGAAAAAAACACCCGATGTCTCTAATAGGCAGAATAAATGCTACAAAGATGATCTTCCTCCCGCAAATCCTGTATTTATTCCAATCAATACATCTTCCTAAAATGTTTTTCAAAAAACTTGATTGTCTGATTACAAACTTTATTTGGGATTATAAACACATATAATTCACAAACGGCATCTATCTAAACCCAAAGAAACTGGTGGATTGGCTCTCCCCAACTTCTTATACTATTACTGGGCAACGAATATTAAACATGTAATCTACCGGCTGGACAATACAGGCCAACAGGTAAATTGGTTGATAATGGAGAGAGAGGATTGTTCGCCTTTCAATATAGGCGAGATTCTCCACTCTCCAAAAAAATTGAAGAATACGCTATATGAGAAAAAAACGATTATTCACAGCACTTTACGAATCTGGAGACAAATGAAATCAACCTTTAAAATCCGGTGGCGTCAATGGTGGGCTGAGAGACGCTGTTGTTTCGCTCTGCTCCCGAAGACTGTTTTAATGAGCTAAAATATGAGTTGGAAGACTCATATAAAAATAACTACCGGAGCTGTTATTTAATTGTGTGTTATCAGAAGTCTGCTGATAACAGAGAATAACGGCAGTTTTAAATGAAAAAGACTAAAACTCGCCAGAAGCCTTCGAAAGCTGCAACAAGACCTGCACGAACTTATCTGAAAAAAACCTGGAAAGACTCCAAAATCCTCGCAAGCATCAGCTGGAAGTTCAGAAGAAGAAACTGACTTCCAAAACCCTTCCACAGAAATGACTTCAATGGAGGAACAACTGGAAAAGTCAGTAACAGCTTTAGTCACTGAATACATCTCTAAAGTGATACGAGAGGGGAATGTCGCGCTGGAAAAAAAGCCTTTCCAAAAGCCTCTCCGAAAAATAAAACAAGGTCATGATAAGCTGATGGGGAAACTTGACGATTTAGCCAAACGTGTGGTCGAGATTGAGGAGGACTTAAACAATAAAATTAAGCGGGTTGATAAGAACTCTAATAAAAAGCTGGACGCGATGTCAAAGTCCACTGAAGCGGCTATGGAAGGAATGGATAATTCGTTAACTGAGATGGCTAAGGAGATAAAGAGACTAAAAAAGGAACAAGAAAGTACTGGGAGGGAGCTTGCTAAAATGAAGTATAAATGTATGGACCTGGAAGCAAGATCGAGGAGGCAGAACTTGAGGATAGTAGGCGTAAAAGAAGGAAAGGAGAGTGGAGAGAACTTTCAGGAGTTTGCTGCCAACCTACTCAAACAAGTACTTAGCTGCCTGAAGCCCCGAGAATAGATACGGTTCACCGGGTCCGACGTAAGGCTCAAGCACGCTCAAATGCCCCCCCAAGACAGATTATTCTGAAACTCTATGATATTTGAACCCTGGAAGGATTTATGAAAAAACATCCTATATGGAGTGAATTTGATGTTTGGAGAAGACAAACTAAGATTCTTCCGTGATTTTCCAGCAGAAGTCATGGAAAAGAGGGACAAGTTTACAAACACGAGAAGGCTACTGAAGGAGGTCGAGGGAGTAAGGTATGGGATAGTATATCCCGCGAAATTGAGAATTACTTATAACTCTGTCGAACGTGCATTCACGGATCCAGAAGAGGCATTTAAATTTCCACAAAGTATCACACAGGAGGCCTACTGATAAGTAGGAGTTGGTCTCCCAGAATTACGTAGGAGAATTGTGTTTCCCTTTTTTTTAACATACAAAAAAGACTGCTCTGGTTCATCATGGCGAATTTTCATCGAAGCGCTGTCTAGACATCTTATCTTTGGAATGTTAATTCAAGGTCGAATGTTAAGTTTCATTTCAGCAACGGATTGGGAAAGAAAAAAACTGTGGCGGGGAAAATAACTTGAGAATATGGAAAAATATTATCAGTGGACTTGTAGATAGAAACTTAGGAATTAAGAAACACACAATTATATACTAACATAAAATATAATTAATAAAATTGGGTAATATTAAGACATCGCGTAATAATGGCTGATGTTTATTTCATGATGTTAATTACTTGCTAAATATAAGAATAACGAGTTCAAGTCAAACAAAGTCAAACAAACTTTATTGTCATTTAGAAATACATTGATACATGCAGTTCCAAACGAAATTACGTTGCATTTGGCTCCCTGTGCAACACAATAAATTAACCGAAGGATAGGCATGGGTGAAAAGGATAAATAGACAATAGTGGCAGCCCATTACATGGCATTCAGGAGTCTGATGGCTCGTGGGAAGAAGCTGTTGCAGAACCTTGATGTTCTGCTCCTTATGCTGCGGTATCTTTTTCCCGAGGGCAGCAGAGTGAACAGTCCGTGATGGAGATGTGTGGGGTCTTTTATAATACTGCTGGCCTTAGACACACAGCGTTTGGTCGCAATATCCCCGATTGAGGGGAGAGAGGTCCCAATGATTTTCTCCGCTGTCCTCACCACTCTCTGCACAGACTTCCAGTCGGAGGCTCTACACTCCCCAAACCAGACAGAGATACAGCTGGTCAGAATACTCTCTATGGTGCCCCTGTAGAAAGTAGTGAGGATGGGATGGGGGAGATGAGCTCTTCTCATCCGGCGCAGAAAGTGCAACCGCTGCTGCGCTCTCTTAACAGTTGATGAGATGTTATTCGACCAGGTCAGACTGTTAGTGATCTGCACCCCCAGGAACTTTGTGCTACTGACCACCTCCACATCGCTGTCATTGATGTGAAGTGGTGTGGGACTGTGCCGGGTTTTCCTGAAGTCGACGATAATCTCCTTTGTTTTCTCGACATTCAGGATCAGGTTGTTCGTATTGCACCAGTCCGCCAGTTGTTTCACCTCCTCCCTGTAAGCCAGCTCATTGTCGTCCCTGATGAGGCCCACCACTGTTGTGTCATCTGCGTACTTCATGATGTGGTTTGTACTAAACCTGGCACAACAGTCGTGAGTCATCAGGGTGAACAGCAGTGAACTCAGGACACAGCCCTGAGGGGAGCCGGTGCTCAGAGAGATGGTATTGGAGGTGTTATTTTCAACCCTCACAGACTGAGGTCTGTCAGTGAGGAAGTCCAGTAGCCAGTTACACATGGGGGTGCCGAGGCCCAATGGAACCAGTTTGCTTATCAGGTGCTGTGGGATAATGGTGTTGAATGCTGAACTGAAATCCACGAACAGCATTCGCACATAGGTGTTTTTCTCCTCTAAATGTTCCAGGCTCAGATGGAGTACGGAGGATATAGCGTCCTCTGTGGAGCGGTTTGGCCTGTAAGCAAACTGGTATGGGTCGAGTGTGGAGGGGAGTCTGGAGGTGATGTGGTCCCTGACCAGCCTCTCGAAGCACTTCATCATTATGGGGGTGAGTGCTACAGGGCGGTAGTCATTGAGACATTGTATGTTGGATTTCTTTGGCACAGGTATGATAGTGGCAGTCTTGAAACATAATGGGACGACAGCCTGGTTCAGCGAGGTGTTAAATATGTCCGTAAGGACATGT
>CAUPSL010000831.1:0-40000 GCA_963514005.1 Raja brachyura | reverse complement strand
AGGAAACTCCAAAGAAGTAATGATATCGGAGCTGATACAAAATGACCTCGGTGATGACGGCCAGTAGATCGGCCGCTGCCATGGCCACCAGGTAGCGAGTGGTGCAGGTGGAGAGGCCGCACTTTCCCCGGGACAGGATCACAATCGCCACTAAATTCACTGCGGAAAGACAAGGGAACGGACACTGGGCATTTACTCAACACGGTCTCCGGGGCTGACTGAACACCGGCTCGACTTTCAGCTCAAGGTCAGGAGTGTTGGAGTCGGTGGGTGCGCGGCTGCTGCAAGTTTAACAAGGTCAGAGACGGCTCCGACTGTGCTCGACCTGCCTGCCTGCCTGCTTCAGGGGAGCAGAGATAAGGCGACGGGCGGGTGGGGTAAAGGACGGGCGGGGGGAGCGGGGGGCGGAGCAGCTACCCGCTACAACAGGCGCAACGGTCCCTTCTATAGTTAAACCTGATCGCAGTCTCTGATGGGGCCGGTTTCACAGACTTAACCGTGAGCGGCCGCGTTTAACCAGGGATCTGGGAACTCGGCAGCTGATGGGGACGAGGAGGGTTCCTGCGGGATGGCGGGGACAACATGGAATGCGGCGGCAGCAGCAGAGTGGCTCCGTTAATGGATTCATTCTACAGTGCGTTCAGTTCAGTAACAACACACACACACACACGCACACACACACACGCACACACACACTCACTCGCACGCACACACGCACACTCGCACACTCGCACACGCACACTCACACACTCACTCACTCACTCACTCACTCACTCTCTCTCTCTCTTTCTCTCTCTCTCTCTTCTGCGTCCAGGTGATCGATCCAACTAGCGATGGAATCCGACAGTGACAGACAGACTCCACAGTGAGACCCAGTGTCCACAGGAGCGGCTGTTCACTCTGATCACTAACACACACACAGTGAACTTCACAATGTGAACCCCTCTCTCCCAGCCACCCCGTCCCGGAGAGCTGCCTGCCTGCCTGCCTGTCCCGAGCACTGGGACAACTCTGGGCAAGGTGCCACTGAAGGCAAGAACAACATTCTAGTGGCTTCCGGCCGGCAGCAGTGAGAGAAAAAGAGGGTTAGTTTCGGTTGTCTGAAAATAAGAAAAATCACAGCAGCGTTAATTCACAAATATTTCACTGAGAGGATTGATATTCTGCACATATTCTTGTACAACGATCATCAGTTGGGAACTTATAACATGTTGAGAATCAGGTCAACACCAGTTAACACACGGATGGATGGAGTTATAAAACTTGATTTGTTCTGCTCACTTACCGGGGACTCCAACGGCAGCAATGATCACGTACAGGATTTTCTCCACCTCGTAATATTCATAAATATGCTGCCCCATTGTCTCTGCCCAGCGACGTGTGCCCGTGAGATGCCGGCAATGTCTCGGAATGAAATGCTGGGGCAGAACATTCCTGGAGATTTTATACCATTTTCCGTCTCCACCGGGACAGTGAAGTTTCAACAGAGTTTAAAAATAGAGATTTAGAAATGATTCACAAACAGATGACATCAGCCGAGTGAGTGAAATCCCTGCTGAGACAGGTTGTGATTTAATCAGGGAATTGATTGAGAAACTCCAATGACTGGGAATTGTGGTGATAGATACTGAGGGATGGAAATTGGGAGCGGCGGGCGCCATTGTTCCAGCAAAGGGGATATTGTTTCAAACTCCATCAGATCCAACTCTCCACCTCATGTTGTTTGTCTGATTTCCTTCGATCCGTTGCACTCAGCAAGGCATTGCCAAATTCCAGGGACCCTCTCAGGGCTTCTGGTGCCCAGTTTGAAGGTGGACTGGACTGGGCGACCTTTGTCCACAGGTTGAGGAATTAGTTCAACACATCACCTCGGACAATAATGCCCCTCCCTCCACTCTGCTTCAACAGATCACCTCGACGTATCATATGATCGCACTCAATATGATCGCGGCTTCACTGACTGTGACCTCAATCCCACACTCCTGCTGACTGACCCCGGGAACTATTCACTCCGTGCTTGCCTGGAATAGATCTGCCTTTACCATGGGACAATAACATTCTCTGCCTTCATCACCTCTGAGGAGGAACGACCCAGAGACTCACGACACTCAGAGAACAGAGCCATTGCCGCCTCAGAACTGTCCTAATCCCAAATAAAACGGCGAATAATGCAACATCTATACATCCTCTCTGCCTCTCTCCATCCATCCTTACTGGTGTCACTCTTTATGAACTGTTACTCTCTCTCCTAAGCTCTCGATTCCCACTCTGGCTGGCCTCTCTCCGTCCACTGATGGAGTGACACACAGTGGCAAAGTAATGATGGCGGGACAGTAATGGGGCAGTACTGACGCAGTGACACACTGTGGTGGTACTGATGGAGAGACACACTGTGGTGGTACTGTTGGAGGGACACACTGTGGTGGTACTGATGGAGAGACACACTGTGGTGGTACTGATGGAGGGACACACTATGGTGGTGCTGATGGAGGGACACACTGTGATGGTACTAATGGAGGGACACACTGTGGTGGTACTGATGGAGGGACACACTGTGTTGGTACTGATGGAGTGACATACTGCGGTGGTACTGATGGAGGGACACACTGTCGTGGTACTGATGGAGGGACACACTGTGGTGGCACTGATGGAGTGACACACTGGTGGTACTGATGGAGGGACACACTTTGGTGGTACTGATGGAGGGACACACTGTGGTGGTACTGATGGAGGGACACACTGTGGTGATACTGATGGAGTGACACACTGTGGTGATACTGATGGAGTGACACACTGTGGTGATACTGATGGAGTGACACACTGTGGTGATACTGATGGACGGACACACTGTGGTGGTACTGACGCAGATACACTCTGCGGTTGCGGTGCTAATGAAGGAACACAATGTGGTGGTACCAATGAAGGAACACAATGTGGTGGTACTAATGAAGGGACACAAGGTGGTGGTATTGACGGAGTGACACACTGTGCGGTTGTACTGATGGAGTGACACACTGTGGTGGTACTGATGGAGTGGGACCGTGCGGTTGTACTGATGAAGTGACACACTGTGGTGGTACTGATGGAGGGACACACTGTGGTGGTGCTGATGGAGGGACACACTGCGGTGGTGCTGATGGAGGGACACACTGTGCTGGTACAGATGGTGGGGCACACTGGAGCAGCACTGATGGAGTGGGGCACTGTGTGGATAGTACAGACGAAGTGGTGAAATATGGGGTAGTACTGGTGATGTGACAAATTGTGGGTTGTACTGATGGATGGAAACTCTGGGCTAGTACAGATGGACTGACATTATGTGGGGTAGTACTGACGGAAGTGACACTGTGCGGCAGCACTGCTGGAATGGCTCTGTGAAATAGTGCTGATGGAGTGACACACCGTGGGGTAGTTCTATTGGAATGAAACACTGTGGGGTCGTCCTGAGACGCATTGTGTTGTAGCACTGATAGATAGACACATACCTTATATAACCATATAACAATTACAGCACGGAAACAGGCAATCTCGGCCCTTCTAGTCCGTGCCGAACACGTACTCTCACCTAGTCCCATCTACCTGCACTCAGATCATTGCCCTCCATTCCTTTCCCGTCCATATACCAATCCAATTTAATTTTAAATGACAAATTCGAACCTGCCTCCACCACTTCCACTGGAAGCTCATTCCACACAGCCACCACTCTCTGAGTAAAGAAGTTCCCCCTCATGTTACCCCTAAACCTTTGTCCCTTAATTCTCAAATCATGTCCTCTTGTTTGAATCTTCCCTACTCTCAATGGAAAAAGCTTATCCATGCCAACTCTGTCTATCCCTCTCATCATTTTAAATACCTCTATCAAGTCCTTCTGTGCTCCAAAGAATAAAGACGTAACTTGTTCAACCTTTCTCTGCAACATAGGTGCTGAAACCCAGGCAACATTCTAGTAAATCTCCTCTGTACACTCTCTATTTTGTTGACACCTTTCCCATAATTTGGCGACCAAAATTGTACACCATACTCCAGAATTGGTCTCACCAATGCCTTGTACAATTTTAACATTACATTCCAACTTCTATGCTCAATGCTCTGATTTATAAAGGCTAGCACACCAAAAGCTTTCTTTACCACCCTATCTACATGAGATTCCACCTTCAGGGAACTATGCACAGCAATTCCTAGATCCCTCTGTTCCACAGCATTACTCAATTCCCTACCATTTACCATGTAAGTCCTATTCCCACTCGTCCAAATGGCATAAATCTCTCTGTAGACTTTGAAAATATACTTAGTTATCCAAAACACCACCTATCTTAATATCCACAATCAGTAGTACCGTAACCCGGCTGCAGTCCAAAAGTCCTACCCCTGAGTGTCATTCCTCCTGTACTTAACCAAAGTGTGTCACACCATCAGTTCTACCCCACTATTTTTGTGTCTTCATCAGTACTAGCCCTCAGCGTGTCACTCCATCAGAACTGCTTCACATGTTACCACTCCTTCAGTGCTACCCCACAGTGTGTCATTCCATCAGTAGCTTTTGAGGTTTGTCACTCCATCAGGACTACCCCACAGAGTGTCACTCGATCAGTTGCCATACATTTAGTCACTTCAGCAGTAATGCCCCACAGTGTGTCACTCCATCAGTACCTCCCCACAGTGTATCCATCAGCACTACTCCACTGTGTGTCGGTCCCAGTACGACCACGCATAGTGTCACACCATCAGTACTACCCTGACGTTTGTCACTCCGTCAGTACTATCCTTCAGGGTGCCACTCCATCAGCTCTGTCACTCATGCCTGGCAGGCTGACAGCTCAGATACTTAGGCCTGGTGGGCTGGCAGCTCAGAAACTGTTAGAAATTCTGCTGAAAACATAGAAACATGGAAACATAGACAATTCGTGCAGGAGGAGGTCATTTGGCCCTTCGAGCCAGCACCGCCATTCATTTTGATCATGGCTGATCGTCCCTTATCAATAACCTGTGCCTGCCTTCTCCCCATATCACTTGACTTCTCTAGACCCTAGAGCTCTATCTAACACTCTTCTAAATCCATCAAGTAACTTGGCCTCCACTGCCCTCTGTTACAGGGAAATCCATGAATTCACAACTCTTTTGGTAAGAGTTCATCTATTAATTGTTAAACACATTAATATCTTTCCCATTTTTAATCGATGGGAAAAAATCCTCTGGGCGAGGCAGGCGGAGGGGGTCTCTGAGCGAGGTGGCCAACAATGACGGACGTAGGTGACGGCGTTCTCTTGGAAATCGGAGCACAACGGGCAACAAATGGTCAAGATCAGACTTTTAGCAATATAGATGGACAATAGGTGCAGGAGCAGGCGCTTCGAGCCATCACCGCCATTCAATGTGATCATGGCTGATCATGCACAATCAGTACCCCGTTCGTACCTTTTCCCCATGCCCCTTGATTCCACCAGCCCACAGAGTTATATATAGCTTTACTTTGTGAATCGGTCCCCACTGCATTCTGAGTCAGTGTATTCCACATATTCACAACTATCTGGCTGTACGTTTTTTTTGTCATCTCAGTTCTAAATGGCCTACCCTTTTTTCTTAAACTGTGTCCTCTGGTTCTGGACTCCCCCAATCTCGGGAACATATTTTCTGCATCTAGCGTATCCAATCGATTAATAATTTGTATATGTCTCAAGAAAATCCCCTCTCATGTTTCTAAATTCCAGTGAATACAAGTCCAGTCGCTCCATGATTTCATCATTGCCAGTCCCGCCACCCAGGGAATTAATCTGGTGAACCTGTGCTGCATTCCCTCAATAGTAAGAACGTCCATCCACAAACAAGGAGACCAGACCTGCATACAACACTCCAGGTGTGGTTTCACCACGGCCCTGTACAACTGCAGAAAGACCTCTGTTCGCCGATACTCAACTCACAACTTATCGTCATGAAGGCCAATATGCCATTAGCTTTCTTAATTGACTGCCTGATTACTTTCAGTGACTGATGTACAAGGGCGCCCATATCTCGTTGTACCTACCCTTAACATCACATCATACCATTCAGATAATAAACTGCCTTCCCCTTTTTGCCACCAGTGTATAACCTCACATGTATCCACATTATACTGCATCTGCAATGCATCTGCCCACTCACCCAACGTATCCAAATCACCCTGCATCCCCATAGCATCATCTACACTGTTCACACTTCCATCCGGCTTTGTGCCAACTGCAATTCTTCTTTCTTATTCCTTCATCAAAATTATTAATATAAATTTTAATTAGCTGCGGTCCAACTTTCTATTCATAGAACATAGAAAATAGGTGCAGGAGTAGGCCGTCCGGCCCTTCGAGCCTGCACCGCCATTCAATATGATCATGGCTGATCATCCCTTACCTGCCTTCTCACCATACCCCCTGATCCCCTTAGCCACAAGGGCCACATCTAACTCCCTCTTAAATATAGCCAATGAACTGGCCTCTACTACCTTCTGTGGCAGAGAGTTCCAGAGACTCACCAGTCTCGGTCTTAAAGGATTCCCCCCTTATCCTTACGCTGTGACCCCTTGTCCTGGACCTCCCCAACATCGGGAACAATCTTCCTGCACCTAGCCTGTCCAACCCCTTAAGAATGTTGTAAGTTTCTATAAGATCCCCTCTCAATCTCCTAAATTCTAGAGAGTATAAACCGAGTCTATCCAGTCTTTCTTCATAAGACAGTCCTGACATCCCAGGAATCAGTCTGATGAACCTTCTCTGCACTCCCTCTATGACAATAATGTCCTTCCTCAGATTTGGAAACCAAAACTGTACGCAATACTCCAGGTGTGGTCTCACGAAGACCCTGTACAACTGAAGAAGAACGTCCCTGCTCCTATACTCAAATCCTCTTGCTATGAAAGGTAACATACCATTCGCTTTCTTCACTGCCTGTTGCACCTGCATGCCTACTTTCAATGCCTGGTGTACCATGACACCCAGGTCTCGCTGCATATCCCCTTTTCCTAATCGGCCACCATTTGCCATTTAGCAACTAATCGGCCAGATGACAGGCGCTTTAGGTTTTAGCTTCAGGTTTAGGGATATTATTGGCACATGTACCGATGTACTATGAAAAACATTGTTCTACATGCTATCCAAATAGATTACATATATCATAATTAGATATTATCGGTTCAAACGCGATGATAAAGGGCACTGGGCATATGGATCCACACAGAGTGTAGTTGCTGTATGGATTCGCACAGCGGGTAGCGTACAATTAGAATTAGCTGCCAAAGGAGGTAGCTGAGGTATAAACTAAACAGGATCTAAAACACATTTGGCGAAACACAAATAGGAAGCGACACGCCTCACAAACGGCAGGTGGGACTTATGTGGATGGTGTACATTGATCGGCGTTTGCAGATTGGGCTGAAAGACCTGTTCCTGCGTTGTGTGACTCGTGACAATACATAGAGCAAAGTGGAAATAGAGAGAGCAGAATACATTCACCAGCATTGTTGCACTATTTTATACATCAGTACCTCAGGTAAAGTTCAATGTCCATAATGTGGTGGAGGGGTTTGAATAATGCCCTCGCCTACGGAGGGACCTTTCATATGCCCGATAACGGATGAAATGAACCAATTCCTCAGTGTTGTGATGCGCGCTTACAAACATCTCTAACTTTTGCCAGATAGATGTAGGGGAAAGAAAAACACTGACCGGGATTTGCCAAGTCTTTGATTTTGTTGGGAGTTTGGATAATGTTATGCAGCGTGAAGTGCAGATGAAGACTATGATTGTCGGGGCTCTGCATGGACTGGGCTATATTTACAACTCTCTGTAATATCTCGCGGTCTTGACATAGTTGTTCCCAAAACAAGCTACGATGCAAAGTGGCAATAAGCGTTTTACCATATGTTTGCAAGAGTAACGAGAGACGTGACACATGTCATGTTATTTCATTTCGGAGTCACGTGAGTGACTTCGTGAAGACGCCGCCAGCACGCATGCGCGACATATCGTCGCTCGCATTTGCAGTCGACGGCTGGAGGTGGAGCGCGTCTCACCACCAGCCCTTCATAAGAGCCGCTCAGTTAGGTATAGCTAACCTTGAGCTGGTTGTTTTCCTGCATTAGAACTGTTTTCTTCACAGGGACTATGGATAGGAGCAAGAATGCGGGTCGCGGGACTTCTGAAAGAAGTCGACGGCCACATTTCCCGGAGCTGCGCACTACAACGGCAACACCCGCTAGTCGGGCCGGGGAAAAGGCGCGAAATTCGGGGAGCCCTGCGTCTACAGGACCAGACCCACGTGCACAGCTGATTTCAGACCAACAAAGTGGGAGTACAGCGCCAGAGCAGGTCAGACAAAATCCTGATTCTTTATCTTTATCACCCCCTACAAGGGAGAGCATGGCAGACATGAATAGACGTGTTACCCGTTCCATGGCACGGTCTGTCTCCCCAGCCTCTCGGGCCACTCGAGGACGAGCCAGGGGAAGAGCTGCTCCACAGTCGAGCCCTGCCAGGGCTGATTTTTCACCGGAACAAACCGCAAGACCGTGGACAGGTGAATTACTGAGACCAGGGTCTACTGGCATACCAACAAGGACCAGTATTGACTCACAACCCAGCAAGACCAGTAAAACTCGGGCAGGTGGAGTCTCATCACGGTCACCACGCGCCCCATTAGTGGCAGGACGCGACCGTATGTCGCCTTTGTCCCTAAGGAGCACAGGCGGCAAGCCCATGCGGATGTCGGGTCACCACGCTGCGGCGGCAGGTACCGACTTCTCACCGCATATGCCCTTTGAGACTAGCGGGCCGTTCTCGTTCGAAAGTCAACGAACGAGTGGCAGGTCTGCGCGGGAGTCGCATAGCCCCGCAGCTGCGGCAGGTAGCGACTTCCTATCACGGCACCCGGATTCTTACCTCGATGAGGTACGCAACAATGATAGAAGCCTCAGGAGTTCCTTTGGACATGAGGGTTCCGACCTATCGTCCGCATATGGTAGAGACGGTCGTATGGACCGAATGTAACGTATGATGGAGCGCATCCTGCAACAAAATCTTCAGCAGCAGGAAGTGCCCAGTTCCAGAAAATGTTCAATGGGAGGTAATATATCCCCATCATCGATGGGAAGTGCAAGGCAGCCAGGGGAAGAGAAAGAGATTCTTGTTCACGAATCTGTGGCACCAGAAATCGCTCAGGAAGAACTGCTGGATGTGGCATCCAAGTTCACACAACCCAAGTCTTCGGGTCCAGCCCTCAAACCAAAACTGGCTGGTAGTATTGATTTTATCACCACCCATCAATTACAAGACCTTGTAGGTCCATACTGAAGCCATGAATCGGTATAAGGCACCAAACAACTGCAATTCACTCAATGTGCCAATACTGAATACACCCATATGGGGTAATATCAGCCCAGGCATCAGAGTACAAGAGATAAAACTGCAAAAGACCCTGAAGATGCTCACATCGGGGATCACTGCATTTACAGTGCCAGTGGGTGGCACGGACTGGAGCACTGAACAAGAAGATGCTCTTGAGTTACTGTGTAACACTCTGTATGAAATAAACGCATTCCGCAAAGCCACCATCAAACCCACCTTATACCCGAAATTTGCAGGGTTGTGCAGGGCAAACCCGATGCCACCACCAAGGCAGTTGTTTGGAGAAGACCTACCGAAGCAGGTCAAAGACTTGGATGACCATGCGAAGACTGTGGGATTAATGAAGCCACACCCTTTGAGCAGACAGGTGTCTAGGAGGTTACCATACTCCACACCGCGGGGACCACCCGAAAAATCAGTAAGGTCCTACACGCCGGCACCACCGCATTATCAGCAGTATCAAGAGCCAAAGCCTTTTTTAGGGCAAGGCCCGCAGCGGCCGGCGTGGAAAATGCGGCAGCCACAAAACCCAGCACCTCCACGTCTCACCAAACATGTCAGGGACCGCTGGTAATCATGGAGGTAAGGCGGTATGGATTTCATGCAGTTGCATGTATAACCTCACATGCTGGTGGGAGATTACGTTTCTTTAAGGATGCATGGGATGCTATCACTTCAGATGTGTTTATATTACAAAGTATTCACGGTAATGAAATTGAGTTAATAAATGAACAACTTCCCCCGTCTCAGCATGTGCCGGACCACAAGTTTGCACTTTCCAACAAGGAAGTAGCGGAGGGACATGCTGAAATTTTGAGACTACAAGACAAAGGGGTAATAGAAAGAATGATTCACGAACCAGTTAAGTTCGTATCCAACATCTTCACAAAAATCAAGAAAGATGGTGGATGTCGAGTCATTATTGACCTAACCCATTTGAATACTTTTGTAAAATATACCCATTTTCAAATGGACACCTTTGAAACAGGCAAGTCTTTGGTTTCTAAGGGCTGCTTCATGGCATGCATTGATTTAAAAGATGCATACTATTCAGTATCCATTCGGAAACATCACAGGAAGTTCTTGAAGTCTGTTTGGATGGATCAACTTTGGCAATACAGAGCCTTGCCTAATGGGCTTACCACAGCTCCCAGATTGTTTACCAAATTACTAAAAACCAGTGTTAGCAACACTGAGAAGACAAAACCATGTGGTTATGGCATATTTGGATGATATCCTAATTATATGAGATACCCTGGAATCAACGAAATTGGCATTCACAGCCACTGCTTCATTATTCCAAAAAATGGGGTTTATAATACATCCAGATAAATCAAAGTTCTATCCATCACAGCTTATGGACTATCCTGGATTCACTATTGATACCAATCAAATGATTACCTCCATATCAATTAACAAAGCTATGGACATCATCCAGGCATGTAATAATCTGATATGCGCCAGTACACCGACAATTAGACATGCTGCCAAGGTAATTGGGAAATTGGCAGCCACTTTTCCAGCTACCCAATTTGGACCTTTATATTATCAAAATTTGCAAAGATTCAAGATTTCAGCATTGCAATTGGATGCTGGACAGTTTGATAGGCCTATGCAGCTGCCAATTAAGGCAAAAATTGAGTTACAATGGTGGATTGACAATATTTGTAATTCATTTAAACCCATCATTGTGCCTCGCCCGTCGGTGTATTTACAAACTGACGCAAGCTCCCATGGCTAGGGAGCTACTGACAACAACTCTAGTTGTGGTGGCAGATGGGACTCACAAGAATCTACCTTTTTGTTGTCACGAGGGATAAATTATTTGGAGATGCTTGGAGCATTTTACGGAGTTAGAGCTTATTGTTCAAACTTTACTGATACCCATGTCCGTCTCCAAATAGACAATACCACTGTGGTGGTATATTTAAATCATATGACCGGTATCAGGTCAATTTCTTGCGATGAATTGGCTAACACAATTTGGCTCTGGTGCATACAACGTAATATTTGGATATCAGCTACCTATCTTCCGGGTCAGCTCAACACAGTGGCGGACAGCAGGTCACGTATATTCAATGATAACATTGAATGGATGTTAAATCCCCAAATATTAAAAAAAAAATCCCACCCAAATTTGGTAAACCGGATATTGACCTTTTTGCGTCACGGTTAAACTATCAGGTACCAACATACGTATCATGGGAACCAGACCCTGGGGCAATAGCGATGGACGCTTTCTCGCTGCACTGGGGAAAATGGTTTTTCTATTCATTTCCTCCGTTTTGCCTCATCAATCGGGTATTGCGGAAAATCAAATTAGATTCTGCAAAAAGCATTCAAATCATACCCGACTGGCCTACACAACCATGGTATCCGGTGGTCCTTGGGATGATCAGAGAACCATGGGCTCTTTTGGAGAAATGCCCTGAATTAGTGACGAAACCTGTTACTGGGGAATACCATCCCTGCCACAGTCACCTGAACTTATTGGCCTGCAGGTTTTGAACAGACCCCTGCTGCAGTATGGTCTCACACCAAGGACCATGGATACCATCGGAGCATCGTACAGGGAGTCGGCAATATCTAACCCAAACAAGACAATGGGAGGCCTACTGCAACCGGATGAAGATATCGTATGACTGCGTCACCATGCCACATGCGCTGGAATTTCTTGCGGGGTTGTATCATGATGAACACCTCAGCTACAGTGCCATCAACAGTGCCAGAAATGCACTATCCTCCTACCTTACCATTGAAGTAGGATCACACAAAGTAGTGTCCAAATTGATGAGGGGTATATTTAATTCAAACCCTCCCCGAAAATGTTACAACGTCACCTGGGACATTGGGGTAGCGTTAACCCTACTCAGGACAAGGTCACCCATGGTTGGACTTTCTTTGGACAAACTCACCTTGAAATTGGTGATGCTATTGGCACAAACATCAGCACAACGGTTTCAGACATTACAAAAGATCAATATCGACAGAATGGTCTCTACCCCGGAGATAGTAACTTTTTATATTGACGAGTTACTAAAGCAGCACAGACCTGGATTTACAGGGCTGCAGCTGGTTTTTCCGGCATACCCCGCCGATGTGAGGCTCTGTTTAGCCACCCATATCCGTCACTATATTAAAGTGACGCTGACCCTAAGGTGAATGGAGAAGTATCTGCTGATAAGCCATAAGAAACCACATCAGAGAGTGTCGGTACAAACGATCTCCAGGTGGCTCAGAGTCGTGTTGGATGCAGCAGGTATTGACATTAATGTCTTTAAATCCCATTCCACCAGGGCTGCATCCACGTCGGCGGCGAAGGTCATGGAGGTGCCCATGGACCATATTCCTGCCACAGCGGGCTGGGCTAGTGAAGCCACCTTTCAGCGGTTTTACAATAAACCTGTTACCGCTCCTGTTATGTTCGCGGAGGTCGTGCTGAGTGCTGGTCAGCAACATACAGTTATTCCCCAGTGAGGGGGTTTTCTTTGTTTATGATTAATAAACATTATTATTTTTCAGTACATTCAGTAAGAAACATGTTTATACTCCTATCCATCCATATTGTGGCGTGTGTGAGAGCATGGACGTGATCCAGGGCATGAAATCACAGAGCTTTGAAATCTTCACGAAGTCACTCACGTGACTCCGAAATTAAATAGTAAGATTAAACGAGAACTTACCAGTTTGAAGTTCGATCTTTATTTTATGAGGAGTTGCGATGAGGGATTTCGTGCCCTCCGCTCCCAACCCTATATCATAAGATCCACTGGTAGATAGAGTCTCTTCAATAGAAACATAGAAACATAGAACATAGAAATTAGGTGCAGGAGTAGGCCATTCGGCCCTTCGAGCCTGCACCGCCATTCAACACGATCATGGCTGATCATCCAACTCAGTATCCCGTACCTGCCCTCTCTCCATACCCTCTGATCCCCTTAGCCACAAAGGCCACATCTAACTCCCTCTTAAATATACCCAATGAACTGGCCTCAACTACCCTCTGTGGCAGAGAGTTCCAGAGACCCACCACTCTCTGTGTGAAGAAATTCCTTCTCATCTCGGTCCTAAAGGATTTCCCCCTTATGCTTAAGCTGTGACCCCTTGTCCTGGACCTCCCCAACATCGGGAACAATCTTCCTGCATCTAGCCTGTCCAACCCCTTAAGAATCGTGTAAGTTTCTATAAGATCCCCTCTCAATCTCCTAAATTCTAGAGAGTATAAACCGAGTCTATGCAGTCTTTGTTCATAAGACAGTCCTGACATCCCAGGACTGACATCATCAGTCTGGTGAACCTTCGCTGCACTCCCTCTATGGCAATAATGTCCTTCCTCAGATTTGGAGACCAGAACTGTACGCAATACTCCAGGTGTGGCCTCACCAAGACCCTATACAACTGAAGTAGAACCTCCTGCTCCTATACTCAAATCCTTTCGCTATGAAAGCTAACATACCATTGGCTTTCTTCACTGCCTGCTGTACCTGCATGCCTACTTTCAATGACTGGTGTACCATGACACCCAGGTCGCGCTGCATCTCCCCTTTTCCTAATCGGCCACCATTTAGATAGTAATAGCAATTTGCCAAATTCGGATGAACAATTTTTGCAGTTCATCCATGCAGTCTGTAAATGTCTTCCATTGCGCATCCACCGTCAACCCTTTTAGAATTGATTGCCAGTCAATCTTGGCCAATTCACGTCTCATACCCTCAAAGTTGCCTTTCCTCAAGTTCAGAACCATTGTTTCTGAATTAACAATATCACTCTCCATCCTAATGAAGAACTCGACCATATTATGGTCACTCCTGCCCAAGGGGGCACGCACAATAAGACTGCTAACTAACCCTTCCTCATTACTCAATACCCAGTCTAAAATAGCCTGCTCTCTCGTTGGCTCCTCTACATGTTGATTTAGATAACTATCCCTCATACTTTCCAAAAAATCCTCTTCCTCAGCGCCCCTACCAGTTTGATTCACCCAATCTATATGTAGATTGAAGTCACCCATTATAACTGTTTTGCCTTTGTCGCACGCATTTCTAATTTCCTGTTTTATGCCATCCCCAACTTCACTACTACTGTTAGGTGGCCTGTACACAACTCCCACTAGCGTTTTCTGCCCCTTAGTGTTTCGCAGCTCTACCCATACCGATTCCACATGCTCCAAGCTAATGTCCTTCCTTTCCATTGCGTTAATCTCCTCTCTAACCAGCAATGCTACCCCACCTTCTTTTCCTTTCTGTCTATCCCTCCTGAATATTGAATATCCCTGGATGTTCAGTTCCCAGCCTTGGTCACCCTGGAGCCATGTCTCCGTGATCCCAACTATATCATACTCATTAATAGCTATCTGCACTTTCAACTCATCCACCTTATTACGAATACTCCTTGCATTGAGACACAAGGCCTTCAGGCTTGCTTTCACAACGCTCTTACCCCTTATACAATTTTGTTGAGAAGTGGCCCTTTTTGTTTTTTGCCCTGGTTTTGTATGCCTGCCACTTTTACTTTTCACCTGGCTCCCTATTGCTTCCACCCTCATTTTACACCCACCTGCCTCTCTGCTCTTGCACCCATCCCCCTGCCACATTAGTTTAAATCCTCCCCGACAGCACTAGCAAACACTCCCCCAAGGACATTGGTTCCATTCCAGCCCAGGTGCAGACCGTCCTGTTTGTACTGGTCCCACCTCCCCCAGAAATGGTTCCAGTGCCCGAAAAATTTGAATCCCTCCCCCTTGCACCATTTTTCAAGCCACGTCAATTTCAAGTCAATCTTACTATAAAAAGTCATTTCCTTGTTGTTGGTTCTGTGATTCCACACCGCTGCTTTGAAGAATGTCGCGCATGCGTGCTGGCGGGGTCTTCACGAAATCCCTCATCGCAACTCCTCATAAAATAAAGATCAAACTTCAAACAGGTATGTTCTCGTTTAATCTTACTATTATCGTTTGTGTGCCTTCTAGGGTGTTGCGTCAACGTAATAGCACCACACCAGAGTGAATCAGAAACAGAAGGAAGGACTTTACACTCCGACGGCGGTGGGTATATGGAACAAGCGGTCTGGGGAGTTTGTTGAGAAATGCTCTGCAGCAAGAGTGTTTGGAAATATCAGTGCCAATTCAACAGTTGGAAGAAACAGATAGGTAGCTGCTGAGCCATAAATGCTGAGCAGGAACTGATTATGGAATAATTTTCAGGTGCGCCAACGAGCAACACCGGTGTTTTCCTGCTTGTATCTTGAAAAACGATACAACACTGCATGCTTTTCATCAATATCGGAGTCCTAATGAGATCATTCACATCTGACATTACACTGTTTCCCTTTCACTGCCGATGTCTTCTGTCATTTGAGTATATCATATTTTCCTCTTGTATTTTCAGATGCAGGAGAATTACTATGGACCGCAGTACATTATCAGCATGTTTATTGTGTTCTTACACCCGTCTCCACACTTCACAATCTCTTCGCATTTGCCCAACAGCCCATTGGTGGTTAACAGCCATTCATCACCTTCTCTGTTACATCATCGCCGTCTGTGTCTCGTTTACAATCTTAGTCACCGTCATCGTACGAACATTCCCGCTCTGATCTGATTATTTCACATCTCGCGTGTTATTTGGTCAGGTTAGGTCTATTATTATCACATGTACCGAGCTGCATTGCAAAGCGTAGTTTTGCATGCTATTCACTTGGTTCAAATATTGCAGACACAAAAGCAATCAATGTAAAGCCAAGTGCAAAAGCCGGGTAAATGGGAAGATACGGAATGTTAAATGTACTGTAGAATCTGTAGAAACAAAAAACCATCATTGAACCTGATGTAAAACTTCGTATTGAACCGTCCCCGGGTGCATAGCTAGAAAGATTAATGATGCAATGCTTCTATTAACTATGAGTCTTGGTTTGTGAAGGTGTAAACTGTTAAGTTGCAAGGGGCATTAAGAGTTAGGCTTCATGCTTTGCTTTATTAATGCCATGTGTATTGGGGCGCATGATAAAAAATAGGGGCAGACACAGAATGCAGATCATAGTTCGCTGCGTGGTAACCCATGTGTTCCATGGACATATATCCATCAAGGTGTAGGGATGTTTTGAACAATACTCTGATCATGGAAGTGAAGAAACCATTCCTATGTGTAGTAGTGCGCTCTCTAGCGCTTGTAATTTCCACTGGATGGGAGAAGGGGTGGAAATGAATTATCGTGTTGCACACGCCTTTTATTATGTCTGTTGCTTTTGCGAGGCAGAGCTGGAATCAATTGTGCGAGGTCTTGTCTGTGTGAGGGACTGTGCCACATCTAAAATACCCTGACAACGTCTAGCCGTCTTTTGAAGAACATTTCCCAAACTCTTGGCATCGTTGATAGCATAACGGAGATCATATCCTGCATTATTTTGCTGCTCGGGATCTTTTGGCTTGTATGCATATGACCTGGCCTTCACCTGTGAAGGTCCATGTGTTCCGTTTGGGGAACACTCGGTTTGACGTCGTCGGCACACAGTCGCCCACTCACTTGCTGACGAAGACAATCACACCAGTGGCATATTCATTCAGGTTAGCTGCAGAATCCCTGAATATGGACCAGTCCACTGACTCAGAGCATTCGCGTAAGATATCATCCGTGTCCGTTGTCCAGAGTCGCACAACTCTCGTCATCGGATACTTCTGCTGCAATTGTTGTGTGTTGGCAGGGAGCAGAAGCACAGCGAAGTGTTCAGATTTCCCAAAATATGACCGAGAGACAGAGTAATTGCGAACATTCCCTACGGGAATGCTGAGGCGAGCCTGGACGTTGGAACAAATATAATATACTGAAGGGACACAGTGGGGCAGGCAAATGCTCAGTAATGTTACTTGCTCCAGTTTGGCCATTTTATTGTTCACTTAGTTGGGTTGGTGGGTGTGTGTTCACGTGTGTTTCGTCTCACACACGGTAGGAGCAATTTCATAGAGCAGACAGGAGCACACATTAAGCTGGGTACACCAGCAGACAGAAACAGGAAAACACAGAGTGAGATATGAATACAGAAGTAGAAACATTATCGGAAAAATGCAGGGCCCTCCCCTAATTCTACGTAGTTTTCCCTTCTCATATTTCCCCATTTGCAGGCGCACTCCCCTATTTCAAAGGTAGACAAAATGCTGGAGAAACTCAGCGGGTGAGGCAGCATCAATGGAGCGAAGGAATAGGCGACGTTTCGGATCGAGATCCATCTTCAGACTGATGTGGTGGTGCGGGGGGTGGGGTGCGGTGTAAGAAAGGAAGAGGCGGAGACAGAAGGCTGTTGGAGAGCTGGGAAGTGGAGAAGATGGAGTGAGAAAGCAAGGACTACCCCAAAAGAAATTGGCGAAGTCAATGTTCATACCACTGCGGTGTGAACTGCCCATACTTAATATGTGGTGTTGTTCCTCCAATTTGCGGTGGGACTCACTCTGGCCATGGAGTAGCCCTAGACAAGAAAGTTCGGATTCGTAATAGGCGGGGGTGTTTAAATGGTGTTTCCCAAATGTCAGTCAGTGACTAATGAGGTGCCGCAAGGCTACGTGCTGTGAGGCCGGTGACTTGCAACATATATTAACGACTTAAACTAAGGAATTAAATGTAACATCTCCATGTTTGCAGATGACACAAAGCTGGGTGGCAGTGTGAGCTGCGCAGAGACTGCAATGAGGCTGAAGCATGACTTGGATAGGTTAGGTGAGTGGGAATATACGTGGCAGATGCAGTATAGTGTGGAAGAACGTGAGGTTATCCACTTTGGTAGCAAGAACAAGAAGGGAGATTATTATCTGAATTGTGCAGGACCAAGGTTTTTAGATTTTAAAAATCAATTCTGCAATTTATCCCATCAGATAAAGCATAAAAATAAGTTTAATTTGACACCTAATTCACTCTCATATCTTCAGTATTAAAAAGGTTAGGGCCATTTTCATACTCGGGAATTAGCAACTTGCTTCCTATTGCTTTACTATTGACTTGTCACTAAAGTTGTGATCGAGGACAGTCAAAAGCCCATAATTTCCTTAAAAATTAAGAGAGCTGAAAGAAATTTTCAGTTATTATAGATTGAAGCATTCTGAAACAAATATGAAGCAATCTTACTTGAATTACCTGAAATTAAAGCATATAATTAGTTAGTTACCCAATTGTAGCCAATTACAAAATTCAATTACTAGATCTAAACATCTATCCATTTCTTAAGAAAAAAATAAAAACAATTTAAAGCCTGAGTGTCCCATTAACAGCCACACAATAATTCACAATAAAACATGATTTTTAAATCTAATTGTCATTAATTTAGAGGCCAAATTGAGGGAATTCGTTGTTTAATACCTGTAAATTAATGGGCATCTTAAACAGCTTGCGAGTGGGATTTTCTGGAACGCGATTGATTAGAACGTTGCGGTGGATTTAAACCCCATATCGGCAGGAAATTTTCTGCCAGTTCATATGGGAACTAAATCACCATTTCGCAACATGAAATATTGATTAAAGTCCCATACAAAAACAAGTTTATATGTAAAAATAAACATAAACATAACATAAAAATAAACGTACCTGTCCCCTACGTAAAATCCGTCCCCGTTGTCGGCGCTCACGGCATTAGGAGCTAATTTTTATTTTACTGCAGTGATTAAGTGGCTATTTATTTTTAAAAAACGGATTTACCGGCAGTCGGAACGCATCTCCAAAAATAGTCGCACTCCGACAACAGAAAGCTCCGGGTTGCATGGAGATACCCGCATTTTAACCCCATTTATTTTATTTGTATATTTGTATTTTATTTTGTATTTTGTTTGTATATTTGTGATTTTCTTTATTTTTGTCAGTCATCCCAGATGTTTCTCAATGATCTGTTCGACCCTGCGGAGTACTGTAGAGCAGGGGGAATCGAGGAGCTCACATAGAAACATAGAAAATAGGTGCAGGAGTAGGCCATTCGGCCCTTCGAGCCTGCACTGCCATTCACTATGTTCATGGATGATCATCCACCTCAGTATCCCCTACATGCCTTCTCTCCATACCCTCTGACCCCTTTAGCCACAAGGGCCACATCTAACTCCCTCTTAAATAGACCTAATGAACCGGGCTCAACTACATTTTGGGGCAGAGAATTCGACAGATTCACCACTCTCTGTGTGATTTTCTTTTCTCATCTCGGTCCTAAACGTCTTCCACTTTATCCTTAAACTGTGACCCCTTGTTCTGGACTTGGCCTACATCAGGAACGATCTTCCTGCATCTAGCCTCTCCAACCCCTTAAGAATGTTGTAAGTTTCTATAAGATCCCCCCTCTATCTTCTAAATTCCATAGAGTACAAGCCGAGTCTATACTGTGTTTCTTCATATGAAAGTCCCGCCATCCCATGAATCATATATCTCTGAATTTGCCGTCGCGGGTTGGTAAGATGGTATTGAAGATTTTGGCCTGGTGTCATTCACTTGTTACGGCATTAGATGCAGGTGATGGGACGTTATAGTACAGTTCACAAGACGTTTGTGAGGCCGTGCCTGCTTGCAGTTCACATGCCGTCCAATGGATGTCCCCATCATTTAAAAGTTCGATATTGCACAACAGCCAGGAATTATTCTCCAGGAATAGATCAGTGTATCTCAGTTCAGGAGTCTAAACAGAACTTCGCACAGCTAGCTTGCGTTAGTAATAAATTATGTATTATCTTTAAATAAAATGTTCTTTTCAACGAACATATGTGGATTCCAAATGATACGTAAACGTCGACAGTCCTTGAAACATAATTCCAGATTCAAGATACAAGATAGTTTATTGTCATGTGTCACTGATAGGACAATTAAATTCTTGCTTTGCTTCAGCGCAACAGAACATAGTAGGCATTGACTACATAACAGATCAGTGTGCCCATATACCATTATATAAATATATGCACACATGAATAAATGAACTACAAAAGTGCAAATAACTGATAATGGGCTATTAATGTTCAGAGTATTGTACGAGCCACGTTTAATAGCCTGATGACTGTGGGGAAGTAGGTATTCCTGATCCTGGTCGTTGCAGTCTTCAGGCTCCTGTACCTTCCACCTGAAGGTAACAAGGAGATGAGTGTGTGGCCAGGATGGTGTGGGTCCTCGATAACACTGTCAGCCTTTTTGAGGCAGCGACAGCGATTGATCCCCTAATGGGGGTAACCATTTACATAATATCAGATAATCTTACAGTCACACCATAACGATGCTATGTATAGAGTTATAGACAAATCACCAAACAAAATGTTTCGGAACCTGCAGTCCAGGTCACGCAAAATGTCCAATCAATCTGGCACAGCTTGCCCACGTTTGCTCCGTAGCCTTCCAACCACTTCTATCCATAGACTCATTGAAATGTCTCGTTGTAATCGAAGCCATCTCTTCAGCTTCCCCTTGCAGCCATTTCGACCTCACCACAACTGCCTGTGTAAAAAGAGTTGCGTCTCAGTATCTTCTGAATCTATCCACTCTGGCATCATCCAGCTTTAAGGGCCTATCCGACGAGCATCGGACTCCATGCGATGAGCGCGATCAACCTAGAAGCGGGGGCGCGCGGAGGTCGGGTGATCCCTGTACAGGGCCGTTCCCACCAGCATGCTTCTACATGTGGGAAGCGGGACCAAGCATGCGCCTGCATGCGGGAAACCAGCAGCGGGGGCCGCGCGGAGGTCGGGTGAGTGGCGCAACGCGGCGCAAAGTGAGGCGAACTTTGAGCGAAGCCTTAAAGGTAAGTTCGGCAGAACAGAGAGGGGCACACAGAGAGGGGCACAGAGGCACCTACAGAGAGGGTCACGGAGGCACGACGTCGAGGCGGGGCGTAATACGTCGAGGCGACTGCAAGCTGACAAGCCGTTGCCGCGCGGAATTTTTGAACATGGTCAGTTTTTCGGAGCCCCGCGCGATGTCGGGACGAACTCCGTACAATTCCGCACGGCTCCGGAGATCGAAGTGGAACCGGCCCCGCGACGCCGGACGGCTTAAGCGACCACGTTAGGTCGCGCTCATCGCATAGAGTTGCATGCTGGTGGGACAGGCTGGTGGACATGGCTACTTGGGACATGCTTGGAAAACCGCGTTACCGTCGACCGTTTCCTTGTCCCTGATGATGAAATATACCTCTGTAATGTCACCGATCAATCTCCTACTGTCCGGTGAAAACGGTCCAACCTGTCAACGCTCTCCGTAAATCTTAAACTCTTCCTCCCAGGTCACACTTTTATGATTCTTACCTTCGCCATTTTGAATTCCACGCATTTCTTCCAAACGCTGGTAGACCAGAACTGCGCATTGTACGACAAATTTGGTCTTAAATGATTTGTATAGTTCGGTGGACCACCTGGAATAACAGTTCACTAAGTAAAAACCCTTTAACCGACCGGGTAATTCACCTCCACCATCGTGTCGGTGGCCACATAGCACCCAAAGTCAACGCCAATGTGACACTGGACAATTTATATTCCGTCATGTATTCTCTGTAAGCACGAGACCCTGATGCCTTGCTCATCATCTGCGTTGACTTCAATCAATCGTACTTCAGGAATGCACTGTAAACTAAAATAGTAAGATTAGACCAGAATTTACCTGTTCAAAGTTTGATCTTTATTTTATGAGGAGTTACGATGAGGGATTACGTGAAGAAGCCCCGCCTGGCGCATGCTCGGCATACTTCAAAGCAGCGGCATGAAAAACACAGAGCCATATAACCATATAACAATTACAGCACGGAAACAGGCCATCTCGGCCCTTCAAGTCCGTGCCGAACAACGTTTTTCCCTTAGTCCCACCTGCCTGCACTCATACCATAACCCTCCATACCCTTCTCATCCATATGCCTATCCAATTTATTTTTAAATTATACCAACGAACCTGTCGCCACTACTTCCACTGGAAGCTCATTCCACACCGCTACCACTCTCTGAGTAAAGAAGTTCCCCCTCATGTTGCCCCTAAACGTCTGTCCCTTAATTCTAAAGTCATGTCCTCTTGTTTGAATCTTCCATATTCTCAAAGGGAAAAGCTTGTCCACATCAACTCTGTCTATCCCTCTCATCATTTTAAATACCCCTATCAAGTCCCCCCTTAACCTTCTGCGCTCCAGAGAATAAAGACCTAACTTATTCAACCTATCTCTGTAACTTAGCTGTTGAAACCCAGGCAACATTCGGAAACCCAGGCACCAATAGCCGGAGTAAGATAGTAAGGCTCACATGGACTAGAACAACCAGATGATCATTTAAATTATGAGGGTTAGGAGTGGAGGGCACGTAATCCCTCATCGTAACTCCTCATAAAATAAAGATCAAACTTCGAACAGGTAAATTCTCGTTTAATCTTACTATTTTACTTCGGAGTCACGTGAGTGACTACGTGAAGATTTTAAAGCTCGATGTTTTTCATGTCGTAGGTTCATTCCATACGACACTGTGTTTAGTCAATACAGTAGTGAGTAAATAATGTACTTATAAACATTGTTTCAATTAATGTAATAAATCTTTTAATCATAAAAAGAACAATTTTAATAACCCCTCTATCCCAGGGGAACATTTTACAACAAAAGTGATAATGATATCAAATAATAACATAAATCGATAATATAAATCCATAATATAAAACAAAGCAAGCATTTAAAGCGAACCCAACACGGCGTGTCCAAATCCTGGCACCGTGACAACATGTTTATCATAGAACTTTGAAAACGTTTCTTCTTTACACCACCCTGCGGCCTCTAAAATTTGACCTGTACCTTCGCCGCGGACGTAGCTGCAGCCCTAGTGGCGTGAGATTTAAACACATCAATGTCCACTCCTGCTAAATCCAAAACCTGTTTTGACCATCTAGAAATGGTTTGAACTGAAACTTTTCTATGCGGTTTTTTGTGCGTTATCAGTAACGCTGTCTCAGCACCACGGAGTCTCTTGGTTACTTCAATATATTGAGTTAAATGCTTAACTACACAAAATGTTTGATCGACAGGGCATGCTTTAAACATTACATTGGTTCCAGTTTTTCCTGGTCTGCTTTGTTTGATCAGATCATAAACATAAAACACAATGTTGTCCGAAGCCACATGCATGCAATCTAAACTAAACAATTGCAAAGTTTGTACTCTTTCAGCTGACACTAATGCCATTATCATTATTACCTTGAATGTTAAATTCTGCAAATACATTGCCGTAATTGGAGTCAAATGCCTGGGCTTGGGAGGATTTTTATTAAAAATTCATTTCATAAACCGGGATATTAATGGGTGAGACCCGATTGAATCTCGATCAGAAATGTGTCCTAAATAGGACGACAAAGCACTACGAGCAATATTAATGGCATTATAACTTAAGTGCTCATCAAAATGTATCCCAGCAAGGAACTCCAATACATTTGACATGTTCGCAGTATGATAAGATATCTTTGACTGTCGACAGAAGAATTCCCATTTCTTTATATGCGACATATATTGTTTATAGTACTATTTTTCCAAGCTGCAGCTATAACATCCATGGTTCTATCCGACATTCCAAGCCCTTGTAATGGTCTGGTCAGAGCCTGCAGATTAACAAATTCATATGATGATGCGATGGATGAATTTCTTTTGTTACTGGTTGTATCAACAAATCATTGCAACTAGGAATCGTCATACATGGTTCCATAATCATTTTAAGCATCAAAGGGAACCTTGACTATGTAGGCCAATTTGGAACCATCTCAATGCCCTTGGCAGCGTCTTGCGCTATTTTTTCGAGACATTGCCCAATCAGACAGAATGGGGGAAAAGCAGAAAATAACATATTTCCCCCAGTGTAGCGAGAAAGCATCCACCGTTACTGCTCCTGAATCGTGTTTCCAAGACACGTATTTGGGCAATTGGTGATTTAATCTAGATGCAAACAGATCAATGTCCGGTAAACCATACCGACTGACAATATTTTTGAAAACTTGTGGATTTAACTTCCATTCTGTACTGTCTTTAAATTTTCGTGATATTTTGTCTGCCACAATATTGTCTCTCCCTGGGAGATAAATAGCTGAAAGCCAAATATTCTCACCAATGCACCAATGTCACATCTGGTTTACCAGCTGATCACATGATAATGATCTTACTCCACCCATGTGATTGATACAAGCCACAGCTGTGGTATTGTCTACTTGAAGTTGGACATGCAAATCCTTCATAGTAGAACAATAAGCTTTTAATCCATAAAATGCTCCCAGTAACTCCAAATAATTTATACCATATGTTTGGAAAAACAAATCCTCTTGGACAGTCCATCTGCCCCCAAAGCTGGCATAATTATCCGTAGCACCCCATCCGAGAGCACTTGCATCAGTTTGCAAAATCACTGCTGGCTGTTTCTGAACTAATAAGTTTTTAACAGCTTGTGGAACATTCTTAATCCACCAATGTAATTTTGTTAAAGCTTCCTTTGGCAATTGCATGGGCCTATCAAAATGGCCTGCTCGCTGTATAAGCGCTTGTGTTTTTGCCCTTTGAAGATTTTGGTAATGCAGTGGACCAAATTCTACTGCAAGAAATGCTGCTACTAACTTACCAATAACCTTAGCAACTTCTCGGATGGAGGGATAAGGTTTGTCAATAAGGCACCGACATACATTTGTAATATCAACAACTTTGTCCTTTGGTAAAGTTACTAACATGGCAACTGAATTAATCACAAACCACAAATATTCAATATTTTGGGATGGGTGTAGCTTAGATTTTGTTGGATGAATCAGGAACCCTAGCCTTTCAAACAGACTTGTAGTTGCTGAAACTGATTTTTCAGCTGACTCCTGATTAGCATTGACAATTAAAATGTCATCTCGATAAGCCACAACGATGTGTTTTTGTGCCCTTAGCAGTGCAAGTGCTGGTTTCAACAATTTAGTGAACAGCCTGGGAGCTGAGCTTAATACATTAGGTAATGCTTTGTATTGCCACAGCTGCCCCATGCAATTACATTTCAAATACCTGCGAAAGTGACGATGAATTGGTACTGAATAATATGCATCCTTCAAATCTATTGTAGCCATGTAACAATTTGTAGATACTAGCTGTATTGCAGTGTTGAGGATATCTATTTTGAAATGTTTATACTGGACAAAAATATTAAAATGTGTGAGGTCTCGAATGATTCTACAACCCCCATCTTTCTTCGGTGTGGGGAAAATATTTGATACAATTTGTTGTGGATCCTCAACTAATTTTTCAATAACTCCTTTTTAAAAACAAATTCTTAATCTCTTCATTAATTTGATTTTTTTCAAATGCAGAAAACACCAAAACCCGATAAGGCTTATTCTGTCCCGGTGGATCAATACCTTCTACAAATTCAATGGTACATCCTAAACCAGTATCTAATATAACGCGGTCAGATGTTATACAGTCCCATTCATCATAAAACATTTATAATCGACCACCAATCTGAGGTTCATCCAAAGATTCTTCTGTAATAGGATAAAGTTTTTGTACCTCTCCGCTCGCACGAGGTGGTCTCCTTCTCCCAACATATGGGTGAACATTCGGCTGTGTTGGATGGTAATACATCCTTACCATACTCCTGCCTCGGCTTATTCCAGCTCCAAAATCAAATCCCCTTCTCATTGGACCCGCCCTTCTTTAGCCAAAAATGAAGGGTTTCATGAGGCCAATAGTCTTTGCCTCTTCATCAATATTTTTAATTTGCTTAGACAGATTTTCTCCGAAGAGATAAGCAGGAGCTTGAACATTGCTTGATCGCACAGGCCTGCAAATCATGGATGTAAAAATGGGCCGAATGGCAATTTTCGTCACAAAATTAATCTCAAAAATGAGTTGGAGAACAATGCCAACATATGCTTCTGAACTTTAGTCATTCCACCACCTTCCGCTTGCTTCCAAAAATCAGTGATACCAGCCGAAATCAGTTTGAGGACTCTTTGAAATCGTATTCCCTGCGCCCGCATAATTGAAGGCCTGGGCGCCCAAATAGACGGATTCACCGCAGGTACCTTCAGTGAGGCACGATTAACAGCTGCTTTGTATAATTCTGCTGTTTCAACTATAACAGCTTCCTGAAGCTAGTGCGAGACCAAATAATTAATGTTGGCCGCAAGTTTTTCTTCCAAGGACTCACCGCTTCCTCCAGGTACAGCAGAACATTGTGCTACATCAGGCACACCTGGAATTTTTTTTTTTTTATTGTGGTGGGTACTCATGACCAAAATCACCACATTCAGGATCAGCCTCATGCTGCCCTGGAATTCCCGAGACTTGCTCAAAGGAGACTTCCTCCAGCCAAATCCCAAGCTCTGGAGTTTCAAATTCCCATTTTGACATGGCACCATATTCATGATACGGAACCCCCTCAGGGGCTGCCTGGGAATATTCTGGGTACTTAGACCCTTGGTTCAATAATGTCTGGAGCATTTTCTCCATTTGTTCCATTCTAAGCCATAAGGCTTTTCTATCTGGAAGACTTTCAGTATCAGAGTCATCTTTTACATTTTTTTAGTCACTGGAATTTCCTCCCTGGCTTCTGCTTGTGGAGCAACCAAAGGCTCACTAACGGGTATATCAACGGCCACCGGTATGGTAACCAGTTCCGCACTAATCTGCTGTTCCGACTGTTTTTCTTCACCTCCCCGGGACGCACGTTTTACCCGCGATTGTTTCGGAACTTTCCCATTTTATTTTAGATCGACTGGACGATGGTGGAGAGAGACGAAAGCTGCAAATTCCTGTGCGTGGATGTCTCTGAAGATCTTTCCGACACCCAGAACATTGATCCAATTATAACACCTCTACTCCCTGAAAAGATTGCGGACACTCGGCATGTCATCCATAATTCTCTTGAACTTTCACAGGTGTTCAGTAGAGAGCATGTTGTCTGGTTGTACCACGACCTGGGTCGGCAACCTGAATGCCAGGAGCGAAGGAGATTAACACTGCCCAGTCCAAGTGATCAACACTGCCCAGTCCATTACTGAAACTGAAAAGAACGGCTCAGAGACCGAATGCGCACAACGCTGAGATGTTGCCGTCCCCGTTTATGGATCGAGTTGAGCAGAAATTCCTTCAAGGCTGCTCATTCCCGCCCATTGTAATTCACACTGAATCAATTTGGTGTCCGGTAACTTTACCTGGTGGTTACTGACATTGTTACTGAACCTGCTAGTCAGTGATGCCGAAGATTTACCTTCCATCACTGGGTCCGTTGCCCTGTGGACGTCCACTCCAAGTACGCATCTTGGTGTTTTTAGGAGATACCGCATACAAACGGGCTATTTGGCCCACTGAGTCCGCGCCGAGCAACGAACGCCGGACACGCGCACAATCCTGCACTAAGCACGACCTGTGTCTTTGGAGTGTGGGGGAAACCGCAGCACACGGAGATAACCCCAGACAGCGCCTGGGAGAAGGTATGAACTCCGTACTGACAGCACCCATAGTCAGGATCGAACCCGGGTCTCTGCTGCCGTGAGGCAGCAACTCTAACGCTGCGCTACCGTGCAACCCCGCTGTTCGAACGTAATGAAGTTGCTGCCTCTCCCACGGTAAGGCATCGAGTTCCATTCTACGCCGCATCTTGTATGGGAAATTATTCTCATTTCAATGAATCATCCGCATATTTTTACTCCGTTTCGACGAACGGTATCCCCCCCCCCCCCACCCCCACACACACACTATACAGACGATCTGAGATATAAATGAAGTATGCAGTGCAGGAAGTACTTAGAGCAGGTGGAGCAGTTGTCGAATCTGAAACCTTGTCCACTTCGGCACATTTTGAGTGTTTTGACGTGATACAGACACATCGTATACAAGGGCGGCACAGTGGCATCGCTGATATAGCTGCTGCCTCACAGTGCACCAGACCGGGCATTTATCCTGACCTCGGGTGCTGTCTGTGTAATATTTTTTTATTTGAAGTAAACCGTTTACAATGTAAAGCTTACTTTATAAACTAACACCTTAATTCAATATTACTACAAATAACATATCAATACTTAATATCTTCTATTTTTTGGAAATAAAGAAAAAGATATATAAAAGAGAAAAGAAAAAAGAGTAAATAAAAAGGAATAAAAAATTCTTCCCACATACTTCAACCGTAAAAAAAAAAGAAAAAAAAAGAAAATTTGAAAAACAAAAATATTACATATATATAAACAAAAACTAAAGTCATTATACGAAATACTATTTCATTCAGAAATATCTCTAATAAATGCACAATAATATCAAATATAAGTAAGTTATTCGCATCGGATCCGTAAACCTCGGGTGCTGTCTGTGGGGAGTTTGTACACTAGCTCTGTGACCGCGCGGGTTTCTACCGGGTGTTGTGGTTTCCTCCCACATCACAAACATTTGCGAGTTTACAGACTCTGTGAAGTTAGTCCGATTGTCCAGCGAGTGAGCGTATGCGAACGTGGTTAACATGTAGCTGGCGTAACCGGGTGAAGATTGATCGTCCCTGTGGAATATGTAGGCCTGTGTCCAAGTTGTATCTGTAAACTAAACTAAACTAATACAAGACAGTGCAACAACACAATGCCAGCATCACAGGGTGTGCTCACGGGGACGGATTATAGAGGGATCATCACACAGGAAACGAACGCATCCGGCACATCTTACAAAGTCCGATCATTCAAATGAGACATAAATACAGCGGAGAATCTTGGTTTCCCGCCCGTTCTCGAGTAACTGCTGACTGATTAGTCAGAATCTCTCAACCTGAGAAAGCGTGAGTACTTATAATGTAATTCCAAAATCTGCTTCCACTTCCAACAATTGTTGGATTTTTCCAGGACCAGAGTCTCGGCTTCAGGGAGAGGTTGAGCAGGCTAGGACTCTATTCCTTGGAGCACGGGAGGATAAGGGGTGATCTTATCACAATCATGATGGGAATAAATCGGGTAGACGCACACCGTCTCTTAAACCCAGATTAGGCGAATCGAGGGCCAGAGGACATAGGTTTAATAGGAATCATAGGGTAACTGTTTCACACGCAGAGGGTGGGTGCATGCAACAACTTGCCAGAGGAGGTAGTTGAGTTTGGGAGTATCCCAACATTTAAGAAATATATGGACAGGTACATGGATACAACAGGTTTGAAGGATATGGACCAAACGCAGGCAGGTGGGACTAGTGTAACTGGCAAATGTTGGCCGGTGTTGACAAGTTGGGCTGAATGGTCTGTTTCCTCGCTGTAGTACTCTATGAATAAATTATTTTGCGATTCACTTACAAATCGCTGCATATAGCGTCGCCTAAAATTCTTCTGGTGGGACTTTCTGGAAATCTAAGAACGAATGCAGTGTAGACCTGGTTGAGTTCAACAGCCCTGTTATTCCACTACCGATCCACTACAGGGCTCGCAGGCTTACGCCAGTCTATTCCCTCCGAATCCGGTTAATTTCAGACATGCGCTGCTCACCGTGTGACTGGCCGAGAGTCAGGCAGTAGAGCTATTACCACACAGCGGCACAAACCCGGGTTCGATCCTCACCCATGGTGCTATCCGTGTTCCGTTTGATCATTTGTTCTTGGTTCTTGTCCCTCCAAAATATTCCAAATGGAATTTAAACTGGAAGTGGCGGAGGGTGCACTTGTCAAAATGGATTATTGAAGAAGAGCAGCCATAAATTTAGTTGCGTCTCGTTGTGTACCTATGGCAGTGTGAAGACTATTCCATGCTTTAATTGTGCGGGCGAAGAATGAATTGGTAGCTGGTATCACAAATTGGATCGAATGCCCTCATCTACTCCTAATAGTATTTGGTTTTGTGTAGGTTTGGTAATCTATGTCGAGCTGACCGTTGAACATTTTGTAAAAACAGGTCAAACGGTGAGCTTCACGTCTGTCTTTGAGAGGGTTCCACCCGCAGGATCGAACCCGGGTCCAGAAGATCGGTAACACTCGCTTCTCTTTCGTAGGCCTTAGTGACAAATCTGGCTGCCTGTCATTGGACACGTTCAATTGAATAAATGTTTTTATTTGTGTATGGGTCCCATACAGCAACTGCGCAGTCCAAATGTAGTCTAACGAGGGTACAGTATAACTTCTCCTTAATAGAAATTGAACAATGATGAAAGTTGCGTCCCTGAAAATTTAGGGCACATGTTGCTTTCTCCGTTACATGGTGATTGTGGACTTCGGAATAGGTAGGATGGGGACCCACAGTCCCGCTTATATCAACGGGTCGATGGTGGAAAGGGTCAAGATCTTCAAATTCCTGGGCGTGCGCATGTCTGATGATCTTTGCAGGTCCTAGAAAACTGATGCTATTATAAAGAAAGCACATCAGCGCCTCTACTTCCTGAGAAGATTGCGGAGAGTCGGTATGTCAAGGAGGACTCTCTCTAACTTATACAGATGCACAGTAGAGAGAATGCTGCCCGGTTGTATCTTGACTTGGTTCGGCAACTTGAGTGCCGAGGAGCGAAAACGACTACAAAAAGTCGTAAACACTGCTCCGTCCATCATCGGCTCTGACCTCCCTAGCATCCAGGGGACCTATCGCAGTCGCTGCCTCAAAAAGGCTGGCAACATCATCAAGGACCCACATCATCCTGGCCACACACTCATCTCCCCGCTACCTTCAGGAGGGAGATGCAGGAGCCTGAAGACTGCAACGTCCAGGTTCATAAACAGCTTCTTCCCCACAGCCATCAGGCTATTGAACTCAACTCAAACAAAACTCTGAACATTAATAGCCCATTATCAGTTTATTTGCACTTGATCTGTTCATGTTTATTTATTCATGTGTGTATATATTTATACAATGGTATATGGGCACACTGTTCTATATTCTGTTGTCCTGAAGCAAAGCAACAATTTCGTGGTCCTACCTGGGACACATGATAATGAACTATCATGAATCTGAAATCTTGAACATGATGAGTCTGACCATTCCAACGTAGATCGTTCTGTGATTAATGCCAAGATACTTGTTTGTTTGGAGTCTTCAAGGGTGGCACCAAGGATATTGCATGCTGTTTCCTTTGGTTTCCTCTTTCTGGTGACACGTATGGTTTCACACTTAGAAGGATTGAACTGCATGCCCCATTGTTGTGACCACTCACCCATGGTATCTTTTTGGAGATAATCCTCATCATCAGCTGAAATAATTGGACGGTACAGCCAACAATCATCAGCGAATAGTCTGGTCGTGCTTGCGACTTGTTCATGGATGTCATTAATGTAAAGCAAAATCAGATGTGGGCCCAGTACTGTGCCCTGGGGTGCACCACTTCACACTGGAAGGCATTCACAGATTGTTGTTATTCACACACAGGCGCTGAAGACGTTTTGGCAGAAAACTGGAATTTATTCGTTTTGTGTTGGAACGAACACTGCAAAAAACCATATAACCATATAACAATTACAGCAGGGAAACAGGCCTTCTCGGCCCTTCCAGTCCATGCCGACCATTTATTTCCACCTAGTACCATCTACCTGCACTCAGACCATACCCCTCCATTCCCTTCCCGTCCATATACCTATCCACTTCAAATGTCAAGCTTCCGAAGCAGTCTCTGGTGTGGGATGACATCAAATGCTTTAGAAAGGTCCAGCATTACTAAATCCGTGATGACGTTACTATCAAGGTGCTTGGCTAAGTCATTTGTCGTCAGGATAAGCTGAGACTCACATGATCTATGCCTCCTAAATGCATGGTGGTTGCCAGCAAGAATGTTATGTTTGCTAAGGTGTCTCATCAGATTACTATCGATTAAATTCTCCAGCAGTTTGCACCAAGTGCCTGGTAATTAAACAGGACGATAACTCGCAGTGTTGGTGTTTGAACCCTTCTTAAAGAGAGGCGTGATGTTAGCTTTCCCGCAATCCAGCGGGACATCACCCGAATCAAGCGACTGTTGGAAAATTAACTGCAAAACTGGAGCCAGTTCTTCGGCCGCGATCTTGATGGCTTGATTCTGTATCTGATCTGGTCCACTTGCGTTTGTGGTATTGATGTTGAGCAATAACGTCTTGACACCTTCCACCTCAATTTTAATAGCAGGCATATCAGCATACGGGCTGGGCGGTAGATCTGGAAATGATAAAGGCCCCGTATCTTCCCGGGTGAAAACGTGTTGAAATTCGTTTGCAAGAACATCTGCTTTCGCCTGGCCCTCAATGATCAGACAGTTGTTCACTTTAAGCATCTAGACACCAGTGTTGTTTGTGCGTCTAGATTTCATATAGCTTCAAAAACCTTTGGGTTGCTCTCCATCAAGAATAGAAGAAGCATGTTGTCTATGAGCACTCCTCATAGCACGATCGACTTCAAGTTCAAGTTCAAGTTTACATTCATTGTCACACCAGACTAAGTGAAACCGGTTGGGGCTGTTTCTGGGGCGCTACCATGGGTATTGTGGGACGAAGGGGCTGTTTCCAGAGGGCTTGTATGGACATTGTGTGCGAAATGAATTGTTGGCAAGGCAGCTCAGTCACTAAGGCCTGGCAGCTCACTCATTGGCGTGCTGGTAGCTCAGAAACAGATGACAGACTCTGTGAGAGAGAAGGGGGAGAGAGTGGACAATGAATATTAGACATTTTCATCTTTTTTTACAGATAAAAGCAATGAGGAAGGGAAGTTAATCCTTACGTGGATCTGTGGGACGCTAGTATGGGTATTGTGGGCTGAAGGGACTGGTTGGCAGTTCGGTCACTCGTGGCTGGTGGGCTGGCAGTCCACTCACTCACGGCTGATGTTTTGGCAGTTCACTCAGTCACCCTTCCTCCCTCCACCCCCAATCTGCTCCTTGCCATTCCCCTCACCCCCCCCCACGCATTCAGTCAATCTCCACTCAACCTCCCCCTATGGACTCTTAGCGTCCCAATGACAGCGAAGCGATTCCTGGCTATTAGGTACGCATTGCGATGATAACACGCAGGCATGGCAAATGGAAAAGGGATTTATTAAAGCTTAAAATGTGAATACATCTTATAATATCACAACAATTTAAATGTTAAAGATGAGATTTCTTAAGTTCAGTTATTTTTTGATGTGTCTCATGTTGCGTTCCGCTGCTGACTGCCTCTGGATGCCTCTTTGCCGTTGATAAAAGGAGACAATTTTAATATAAATGGGTTGAGCGGTCACTTTTCAACAAAGAAAATCTGAGAATTTACCTGAAAAGATCATTCAGTGCAGGCCAGAAAATCCAATCCCACATCGCTTCTAGCAGAGTGCAGGCAGCAAATCCAATCTCACAGCACTTCAAGCAGAGTGCAGGCAGTACATTAAATCTCACAGCACTTCAAGCAGAGTGCAGGCAGCAAATCCAATCCCACGGAACTTCAAGCTGAGTGCAGGCAGTAAATCCAATCTCGTAGCACTTGAAGCGGAGTGCAAAGGAAAACGGAGTGAAGCGGAGGCCAGAAAATCCAATTTTACAGCATTTCAAGCAAAATGTTGCTCAGCAAATTCACACACACAAACACACCCCCACCTCACACACATACATACACTCACACTCACACACACACATATGCACAGACACACATAAGCTCACTCACACATACGCTCACACACACATACGCTCACACACTCACACACACACTTGCACACACGCACTCACGCACGTACACACTTGCACACACGCACACACACGCACACTCACACGCACACATAGACTCACACACACATACACACTCACGCACTCTAACACACATACACACTCACACACACAAATATACTCATACACATATACACTCACTCACACATTCACACGCACACTCACATGCACACTCACATGCACACTCACATACACACTTTCATACACACTCACACTCACACAGACTGACACACTCACACAGGCTGACACACACATACACTCACGCACACACACACGCGCGCACACACGCACGTACACGCACATACACGCACATACACGCGCACGCACACACACACACACACATATCCACACACACAGCCACATACACTCACACCTACACTCACACACATACATACACTCACACACATATTCTCTCTCACGCACACACATACACTCACACACACATACACTCACACACACATACACACACTCACACACTCACACAAACACTCGCATACACACTCACACACACATATGCACACACATATACACTCACACACACACATACGCACTCACACACGCATACATACACTCACGCTCACTTACACACACACACATGCACACACTCACGCGCACACACACGCACACTCACACACATACACACTCACGGCCACGCACTCTAACACACATACACACTCACACACACAAATACACTCATACACATGTACACTCACTCACACATTTACACACATACTCACATACACACTCACATGCACACTCGCATACACACTTACATACACACTTACATACACACTTACATACACACTCTCGCACACCCACACTCACACACACACATGACAGTAAACTTTCTTGAATACTCACACGGCTGAGCGCGGTCTCTGCATGTTGGGGTTTCCGCAGTCAGCGGCACTTCCACAAGCAGCGTGACCTCTGCACTTAACTGACATCACGCAATCATCGAGACCTCTCCACTCACCGGAAATTACGCTATCAGCGCGACCTGTCCACTAAGCGGAGGTCACGGAATGAGCGGGAATTTTGGAGCAAACGCAGTTGGACCTAATAAATCATTGTTTCCTTCCAAACACAGTGGGACATAATAAAGCGCTTGATCATTCCAAACACAGTCGGACATAATAAAGCACAGGCCAGGCAGCAGGCCAAACAACTCACGGCATTGTCATTAAGGGCTATCAAATCATTTCTGTCCTGGCCCTCGTCCATGGCCAACGTGAGGACCACCGTAAATTGGAAAAGCAGCACCTCTTATTTCGCATGGGCAATTTGAACGTACAGCGGTATGACTTATCTAATTTCAGGTAGTTCTCACACACACACATACACTCAGACACACATATGCTCACGCACACATACACTCACTCACTCACACACACACACACACACACACACACACACACACACACACACACACACACACACACACACACACACACACACACACACACACACACACACACACACACACACACACACACACACACACACACACACACACACACACACACACACACACACACACACACACACACACACACACACGCGCACACACACGCGCACACACACACGCACACACACGCTCACACACGCTCACACACGCACTCACACACTCACACACTCACACACTCACACACTCACACACTCACACACTCACACACTCACACACTCACACACATACACTCACACATATACTTACGCACACACACTCAAACGCACACACACTCACACACACACATACACTCACAAACACACGAATAGACTGACACACACATACACTCACACACACACAAATTAACTCACTAATACGCTCACATACACACGCTCATGTACACTCACACACACATGCATGCACTCATACACACATACACACACACACACTCACACACGCACAGACTGACACACTCACACAGGCTCTCACACCCATACACTCACACACACAGACACGCACTTACACTCACAGACACACTCACACACACATACATTCACACACACAGACTCACACACATACATCACACACACATACACTCACACAAACATTCACTCACACACACACTCACATAAACACTCACATACAGACGCACACACACATATACACAAACATATACGCTCACACACACACTCATGCGCTCTCACACACACAAACACTCACGCACACACACACACACATGCACACATACACACACTCACACACACACACATGCACACTTCCACACGCACATACACACTCACGCACACTCCCTCTCACACACTTACACAATCACACATACACTCACACATATATACACTCACACTCGCATACACACACATGCACACATACACACACTCACGCACGCACACACATGCATACTCACGCACACGCACTCTCACACACATACACACTCTCACACACATATACACTCACACTCACATACACACACACAGACACACATACTCACATATACACACATACTCACACACACATACACACACGCTCACACACACACTCACACACACACTCACATACACACTCACATACACACTCACATACACACTCACACTCACACTCACACACACGCTCGCACACCCACACTCACACACACATACAGATGACAGTAAACTTTCTTGAATACTCACACGGCTGAGCGCGGTCTCTGCATGTCGGGGTTTCCGCAGTCAGCGGCACTTCCACAAGCAGCGTGACCTCTGCACTTAACGGACAATCACGCAATCAGCGCGACCTCTGCACTCACCGGAAATTACGCTATGAGCGCGACTAAGCGGAAGTCACGAAATGAGAGGGAATTTTGGAGCAAACGCAGTCGGGCCTAATAAATAATTGTTTCCTTCCAAACACAGTGGGATATAATAAACCATATAATCCCTCCAAACACAGTCGGGCATAATAAAGCGTTTCAGGCCCAAGCACAGGCCGGGCAGCAGGCCAAACAACTCATGGTGTTGTTATTAAGGACTTACAAATCATTTCTGTCCTGGACCTCCTCCATGGCCAGCGTGAGGATCCACGTAAATTGGAGCACCTCTTATTTCGCTTGGGCAAATTGCACGTCCAGCGGTATGAACATTTACTTCTCTAATTTCAGATAGTTCTTACTTTCTCCTCTCCTTCTCAGCCCTCCCTAAGCTCACCTCTTCTTTACTTCCCGACACCCCTCCCACCCTCACATCGGCCTTAAGAATGATTCTGGCACGAAACGTTACCTATTTCCTTGACTCCTGGATGCTGCCTCTCCCGCTGAGTTTCTCCATCATTTTTGTCTACCATCGGACATAATAAAGCATTTGTTCCTTCCAAACACAGTCGGACCTAATAAAGCATTGCAGTTTCAAGCACAGGCAGGGCAGCAGGCCAAACAACTCATGGCATTGTCATTAAGGGCTAACAAATAATTTATGGCAAGAACAGAAAGGGTTAACAAAGCTTCATTAATTGCAAGCACATTGCTGGCTAACAAATCACTAATTGCAAGCACATTAAGTTTTAACAAATCATCATTCATTCATCATTCATCAATCAACAACGAATTATTTATTGCAAGCACATAAAGGATTAACCACATAACAACATAAACCACATAAACCACACAAAGGGCAGAGTCGCAGTTCAGTAGACTCACAGTGTTCTGTCGACGCACAGCAGAATGACAGTCGTTGCCTCTCCCTCGCGATCTTGCAGAGAGACTGAGTCACGTCCAGGCATCCGGGGTTTTATACTCCTGCCCCCCACGGAAGGGGCGTTACCTTTATCGCGGCGATAGACAGGCGCGAGGACCTCTAGTTCTTTAAACGCTCATAACTTTTTTATTTTAATCGATTGGAAAAACCCTCGGGACCTGCTCAGTGGAGGAGGGATGTGAGTAAGATGACGAAAATCACAGCGATATAGGGTAGCGTTCTTTCTAAAATCAATATAGAGCGCAGACAGGAAGTGCTCAAGATGACATTTCCTTAAATAAATAGATGCACCAGTCGGTACAGTGAAATCTGGGGTACCATACAGTCATACGAATAAAAACCAACAAAACACACGAGAGAATGTAACATAAACATCCCCACACAGCGGAATCAACGTTTCCCACTGTGAGGTAAGGCAACAAAGTTCAATCATCTTCCTCTTTGTGGTTCACCTGTGGTCGGGGCCTTCCCGAGCCCTCGCAGTCGGAGCTACGGCGACCCGATGTTCAGGCCCTCTCGCCGTGCTGATGGAGCTCCGACGACGCAACGGAAGAGCATTCTCAGCGGCTTGGATTTCAGATTCGGCCACTTCTTACCGGAAACCGCGGTTCGCGCGGTCGACAGGCGGAGCTGGGCGGAGATTCATCACTGGCGGCCCACGGCAAAGGGGTGCCAGGACTCCGCGATGTGAAATTCAGCGCCGTCCGCGGATGGAAGCTACCCAAACCACAGTCCCGCGATGTTGAAGCAGCAGGCCCAACACTCCGGAGCTTCAAACGGTGGTCCCAGGTAAGGCAACGCCCGCTCCGCGATGGTAATTAAGTGCTGCTCCGCTACTGAAGCTCTGGTCGGTCTCCGGTAGGAAAGACCGCGCCAATCCAGTTGGTAGGTCGCGAGGAGGGGCGAAGATGTCTCAGAAAAAAGATGCACCCTCGTCAGACTCAGAAACGGATTCCTCCTTACCCTACCCACGCACCACCCCACCCCCACATAAAAAATATTAAGAAACCACCAAAACATATTTTTAAACATGCAAAAAATAATTTAAAAAATGAGAAACAGACAGACTGTAGGCAGAGTCTGCCATCATAGTGGATCTAAAGGTATTCATCTAATCTCCAGCGATTTCAGGCCAACGCCGACAAACACTCATCATTGATTAACCTACTCGTTCCTGGGATCATTCTTGTAAACCTCATTTGAACCGTCTCCAGAGCCAGCCCATCCTTCCTCAGATATGTTGCCGAAAATTGCTCACAATATTCCAAATGCCGGCCTGACCGGAGTTCTTGTATATTCTTGACGTTATACCCCTGGTTTTGTATACAGGGCCATCTTGAAAAAATGCTAGCGCTGAGTTTGCTTGTGTTTATGTATAATATAGCATTAGCTGATTGTATAGCATGCAAAGCAAAGCTTCACACTGTACCTCGGTCCATGGGGGAGCGCAACACATAAGAAATGTGCATGCATTCTGACTAGATTTTGTATGGGTTCCCAATAGACAGGTGAGGGACAGAAGAGAAATGGTGTCAAGTCTCAGATGATGCTTTGATATGTCATGAGCTCAGTAAATGATAGAGTCTAAATGATAGACTCTTCTACATCGGCGGCATTAAACGTTGACTGGGCCATCGTTTAGCTGAAGGTCTTCACTCATTCTGCCTGGACCTACTTGATCTCCAGGTTGTTGAACAATTTAATTCTCTTTCCAATTCCCACACAGACCTTTCTGTCCAGGGTCTCCTCCATTGTCAGAGTGAGGCTAAATGCGAATTTGAGTAACCCAGTGGTATGAACATTGAATTCTCTAACTCCAAGTAACCCTTGCTTTCTCTTTCTCTCTACCCCTCCCTCACCCAAGTCGGACGAGCTTCACCCGACATCCAACCAACAATGGCCAGTTTCCTTTATCATCGTTACTTTTTACATAACGTTAATTCATTGTTCTTTATCTCTCTAAATCTCTCTCTTTTCTTATCCTAACCAGTATGAAGAAGGGTCTCGACACGAGACCCATTCCTTCACTCCCAACATCTGGAACAATTTTCCTGCATCTTCCCGATTCAATCCTCGAAAAATGTTGGATGTTTCGAGAATATCCCCTTTCATCCTTATGAATTCCTGCGAGTACAACCCCAATCGACCATGCTTTCATCACATATCAGTCCCACCATCCCGGAAATAAACCTGGCGAGCGTTCGCTGCACTCCTCCAATAGCAAGAATGGCCGTCCTGAAATTAGGAGACCAAAATTTCACACAGAAGGGAGATAGAGGAGAGAGAGAGAGAGAGAGAGAGAGAGAGAGAGAGAGAGAGAGAGAGAGAGAGAGAGAGGAGAGAGAGAGAGAGAGAGAGATGAGAGAG
>CAUPSL010000830.1:0-31018 GCA_963514005.1 Raja brachyura | reverse complement strand
GCTCCAGATGCCAGCTGATCTACATCGGTGAGACCAAGCGGAGGCTGGGCGATCGTTTCGCCGAACACCTCCGCTCGGTCCGCAATAACCAACCCGACCTCCCGGTGGCTCAGCACTTCAACTCCCCCTCCCACTCTGTATCCGACCTCTCGGTCCTGGGCCTCCTCCACGGCCAGAGTGAGCAACACCGCAAGTTGGAGGAACAGCACCTCATATTCCGCTTGGGGAGTCTGCATCTTCTGGGCTTAAACATTGAATTTTCTCAATTCTGTTAACCCAGACTGCCTCCCCCCCACCTCTCCCTCAGCCCTCTGGCCCTGACATTCCTTCTCCATCCCCCCCCCCCCCCAATCGCACTAGCTTCACATTTTCACACCACAAACAGCTTACAATGGCCTGCTTCCTTTATCACCAATACTTTTTTGCATATCTTTCACTCATTGTTCCTTATCTCTCCACATCACTGTTTATATCTCTCGTTTCCCTGATCCCTGACCAGTCTGAAGAAGGGTCTCGACCCGAAACGTCGCCTATCTCCTTCGCTCCTTAGATGCTGCTGCACCCGCTGAGTTTCTCCAGCTTTTTGTGTAACCCTCGATTCTCCAGCATCTGCAGTTCCTTCTTTAACACAAGTCATAGAAAAACAGGTGCAGGAGCAGTCAGTTCAGTTCAGTTTTATTTGTGACTAGACCAAGTGCAGACCCGTCTGGTCTGTTCCCCCAACGTGCGGTTGCGGGGGGAGGGGGGGGGGGGGCAGCATGCGTTGTCACACACGCTAACTATATAGCTTAACACAGGGTCAACGGTACAATGAAATGTGTTTGACAAGACAACAGGTCACCTCAGCAATCTTCTTGTGTATGGTGTGCACAGCCTAAAGCTGTCGGACAACTTGTTCTATTTGAGCTTACTTTAGTGTGCAGTAGTCGATTGCATTCGTCGAAACAGGGCGGACCACGTGAAGGTTGTAATTCCCACCCCACCTCAGCACCTACAAGGATAAAATTAAGGTAAAACGTATATAAAAGTATGCCCTTCGGCCCTTCGAGCCAGCACCACCATTCAATGTGATCATGGCTGATCATCCACGATCATCCTGCCTCCTCCCCATATCCCCTGACTCCGCTACCTTTAAGAACCCTATCTAACTCTCTCTTGAAAGCATCCAGAGAAACCGCCTCCACCGCCCTCTTAAGCAGAGAATTCCACAGACTCACAACTCTCTGTGTGAAAAATTGTTTCCACGTCTCCGTTCTAGATGGCCTACCTCTTATTCTTAAACTGTGTGTGTGTTCAGTTTTATTTTGCCCCTGCCCCTGGTTCTGGACTCCCCAACATCGGGAACATGTTTCCTCCCTCTGGCGTGTCCAAACCCTTAATAATCTTATGTCTTTCAAATCTCCATACATAAGACCAGACCGGTAAATCAGTCAAGAGCGAGAGGGTCACGTCTCTCAATCTAAGCTGTGAATAACGCTGAACACATGTCTACTAAACTGTGGGTGGTTTCACTGACCTGTCGGTGTCCTTCGTGTGGTTTGAAAATATAGTTTGGAAATGCTAAAGCTGTGTTGCCGTTGGTTTGGAAATGCTAAAGCTGTGTTGCCTTTGGTTTGGAAATGCTGAAGCTGTTTTACCTTTTAAAATTAAAGTTGCCTTGCCTAATTAAAGTTGCCTTGCCAAATTAAAGTTGCCTTGCCTAATTGAAAAGTTGATTTGAGAATGCCTTGCCTAATTGAAAAGTTGGTTTGAGATGTCCTTGCCTAATTGCAAAGTTGGTTTGAGAAATCTAAAGTTGCCTTTCCATAATTGAAAAGATGGTTGGAGAATACTAAAGTTGCCTTGCCTAATTGTAAAATTGGTGTGAGGATGCCAAAGTTGCCTTGCTGTCTATGTATTTGAAAGTCAAATCTTGACCACTTCCTGTTTGTGTTGTATATTGATTTTAGTGAAAACGATACCACGTACGGCTGTGATGTTTGGCCATCTCTTACTCAGAGCCCCACTCCGCTCATCAGGTGCCGAGGACTTTTCCCATCGATGAAAACTAAAAGAGCTATTAGTGTTGAAAAAATGTTGAGATGCTCTGTCCTGTCAATCATGCCATGAGGCCACACCCCCTCTGGTGGGAGGGGTGGAGGGACAAAAAACCCAGAAGTGTGGGCGTGGCTCAATCTCTGCAAGATGGAGGAGGGAGAGGTCACAACTCGCTGTCTTTAGTGGCCATGCACCCTGCTTGAAATGGTATTAAACTGCACTTGAATTTGGTGGCCCTGCACCCTGCCTGAAGTGGTAGGAAACTGCATTTGAATTTGGTGGTCTTGCACCCTGCTTCAAATGGAGTTTCAAGGAATAGCCGTGAGTCAACTACCAGCCCACCAGCCGTGAGTGAGTGAGCTGCCAGCACAACAGGCTTGAGTGACTGAGCGGCCAGCCCAAATATCCATTCGGCCCACAATGTCAATGCTAGTCCTCTGGAAACCAGTCCATTCAGCACACAATGCCCATACTAGCGCTCCAGAAAGCCCCCCCCCCCCCCCCCCCCACCACTGGCCACCAATAATGGAATTGCAGAGGTGGAATATTGCATTGGGGGACCAGCCCTCCCATGTGATGCTGGAACCCAACGGGTCCCACTTAGTCTAATATCAACTAAATGAATAATTAGTAATAATGCATAAATTAATAATAATGTAGCGGCCCCATACGTGGCGAATAAAGAATAGACATCAGGTTGGTGCAAGTGGTTCTTTATTCTGTTGTCACACATATAGTGGGTGCGCTAACTATATGTAGGGTTGTTGTAGCTGAGCGAGGTTGTTCCCTCGGGCTCAGCTACCGGTAAACTCCTCGTGGATCTCGTGGTGAGAGAGCTTATGTACCAGGACACTCCCTCTGCCCATGACGTCGTGTGCCCGCCCTCTCCTGACGAGGGTTCGAGCATAAGTGGCCTATGTTTATGCTGACGCCACAGGACCCCCCCCCAAGAACAGGAGGAAGGAATAGTTTGGTCAAGGGAGGCTCCTGCATGTAGGTCTGGGACACCCCGGACGTGGGTCGGGACGGAGGGCTCCACGGGCGCAGTTGACGCTCTGCGTGGGCGATCCCGATGTACCGAGAGGTGCGAGGAGACCGATGCAGAAGCCGCCGGACAGAAGAGGTCTGGGACACCCCGGGCGTGGGTCGGGACGGAGGGCTCCACGGGCGCAGTTGACGCTCTGCGTGGGCGATCCCGATGTACCGAGGGGTGCGAGGAGATGGATGTAGAAGCCGCCGGACAGAAGGGGTCTGGGACACCCCGGGCGTGGGTCGGGACGGTGCTCTACACGGGCGCAGTTGACGCTCTGCGTGTGAGATCCCGATGTACCGAGGGGTGCGACGAGACTGAAGAGACACGGTTGCATCTCCTTGACCAGCTAAGGGAGAGTGTCCTGTGACACACGGACCCCAAAAACGATGGGGGGAAAACCAAATACAATATACAAACTAATTGCAGTGCACACACAAAAAAAAAATCAGTTAAAAAAAAATAATAATTAGTGTCCAGTGTCTAAATTTCAAATTGTCCAGTGTTCATCGTGCAGCCACGACATCCAGCTGGAAGGTGGCGCTGTGGACAGTGGTGAGGCTGCAGTGACGGCATCCGGCCGGAAGGTGGCGCTGTGGATGACGGTGAGGTTGCAGGGACAGCAGCCGAACTGACGGTGGCGCTGTTGCTGGCAGTGAAGCTGCAGGGACGGCATCCGGCCAGAAGGTGGCGCTGTAGATGACGGTGAGACTGCAGTGACAGCAGCCGAACTGACGGTGGCGCTGTTGCTGGCAGTGAAGCTGCAGGACGGCATCCGGCCAGAAGGTGGCGCTGTAGACGGCGGCCAGGTAAGTTCGTAGTGCACTTCCGGCCGGCGGCGGCCATGTTTGTAGTCGGAAGCCGCCCGTTTCAAGATGGCGCGGCGGCCATTTTGCCGGCCGGGTGAAGAGGAATCACCTGGTGACTGGAGGCCGGCGAGGAGCTGAAGGGCGGCTTCGGCGGCCGCCTCAGGTAAGCCCACTTTTTCAGGTGCAGTGGTCGGCGGGGCCAGACGTGGTGCAGGGCCTGGAGACGCGGTGAGGCCTGGAGCGGTGCTGGGGCCTGGAGACGCGGTGAGGCCTGGAGACGCGGTGAGGCCTGGAGCGGTGCTGGGCCTGGAGACGCGGTGAGGCCTGGAGCGGTGCTGGGGCCTAGGAAGCGCGGTGAGGCCTGGAGCGGTGCTGGGGCCTAGGAAGCGCGGTGAGGCCTGGAGCGGTGCTGGGGCCTAGGAAGCGCGGTGAGGCCTGGAGCGGTGCTGGGGCCTAGGAAGCGCGGTGAGGCCTGGCGCGGTGCTGGGGCCTGGAGACGCGGTGAGGCCTGGAGCGGTGCTGGGGCCTGGAGCCGCGGTGAGGCCTGGAGCGGTGCTGGGGCCTGGAGACCCAGTGAGGCCTGGAGCGGTGCTGGGGCCTGGAGCCGCGGTGAGGCCTGGAGCGGTGCTGGGGCCTGGAGACGCGGTGCTGGGGCCTGGAGACGCGGTGAGGCCTGGAGCGGTGCTGGGCCTGGAGCCGCGGTGAGGCCTGGAGCGGTGCTGGGCCTGGAGCGGTGCTGGGGCCTGGAGACGCGGTGCTGGGGCCTGGAGACGCGGTGAGGCCTGGAGCGGTGCTGGGGCCTGGAGACGCGGTGAGGCCTGGAGCGGTGCTGGGGCCTGGAGACGCGGTGAGGCCTGGAGCGGTGCTGGGGCCTGGAGACCCAGTGAGGCCTGGAGCGGTGCTGGGGCCTAGGAAGCGCGGTGAGGCCTGGAGCGGTGCTGGGGCCTGGAGACGCGGTGAGGCCTGGAGCGGTGCTGGGGCCTGGAGACGCGGTGAGGCCTGGAGCGGTGCTGGGGCCTGGAGACGCGGTGAGGCCTGGAGCGGTGCTGGGGCCTGGAGCCGCGGTGAGGCCTGGAGCGGTGCTGGGGCCTGGAGCCGCGGTGAGGCCTGGAGCGGTGCTGGGGCCTGGAGACCCAGTGAGGCCTGGAGCGGTGCTGGGGCCTGGAGCCGCGGTGAGGCCTGGAGCGGTGCTGGGGCCTGGAGACGCGGTGCTGGGGCCTGGAGACGCGGTGAGGCCTGGAGCGGTGCTGGGCCTGGAGCCGCGGTGAGGCCTGGAGCGGTGCTGGGCCTGGAGCGGTGCTGGGGCCTGGAGACGCGGTGCTGGGGCCTGGAGACGCGGTGAGGCCTGGAGCGGTGCTGGGGCCTGGAGACGCGGTGAGGCCTGGAGCGGTGCTGGGGCCTGGAGACGCGGTGAGGCCTGGAGCGGTGCTGGGGCCTGGAGACCCAGTGAGGCCTGGAGCGGTGCTGGGGCCTAGGAAGCGCGGTGAGGCCTGGAGCGGTGCTGGGGCCTGGAGACGCGGTGAGGCCTGGAGCGGGGTCCGGTGCAGGGGCTGGAGCAGTGTCCCCGGTCAGTTGCATTCCGGTGCAAGGCCCGGAGCCGGGGTCCGTTGTCGGGAGCGGGAGAGTGGCAGGTACTCACTCTGCTCCCAGGGCCGTCGGGCGTGCGTCGGGGCTGCCGTGGGCAGGAGGCTGCAATGCTCGCAGCTCCTGCAGCAGCTGGTGGGGCAGCGGCGGCTGCTAGAATCTCTCCGCTCCGGTGGTCGGCTCCTGGCATGTCATGCAGAGGAGCTCGACGGCCGTCACGCAAGGCCTGGAGCGGTGTGCGGGCTGGAAGCGGGGCCTGCCCCGTTGCCGGGAGCGGGAGAGCGGCGGTAGCCGTGGCTTCTCAGCTCCGGTGAGCAGCAGCAGGTGAGGAAGGGGCGACATAACTCACTGCAGGGCCTGGTTGGCGGCAGCGTAGTTCTGCAGGGCTGGGCAGCCGGCTGCAGACATCAGGTCTCCCGAGGCTGCGTCTTCAGGTGAGACCCAATTTAAATTCGGACAGTCGGGGGTCACCAATATAGCGGCCCCATACGTGGCGAATAAAGAATAGACATCAGGTTGGTGCAAGTGGTTCTTTATTCTGCTGTCACACATATAGTGGGTGCGCTAACTATATGTAGGGTTGTTGTAGCTGAGCGAGGTTGTTCCCTCGGGTCAGCTACCGGTAAACTCCTCGTGGGTCTCGTGGTGAGAGAGCTTATGTACCAGGACACTCCCTCTGCCCATGACGTCGTGTGCCCGCCCTCTCCTGACGAGGGTTCGAGCATAAGTGGCCTATGTTTATGCTGAAGCCACAATAATTCTTACTAACTAGTGTGGCACTTGGTGTTTTTCGCATTCATTTTTACGTCATTTTAGAAACATAGAAACAGAGAGAATGGGTGCAGGAGGAGGCTGTTCGGCCCGTCAAGCCAGCACCGCCATTCACTGTGATCCTGGCTGATCATCCTAAATGAATAACCCGTGCCTGCCTTCTCCCCATATCCATTGACTCCACTAGCCCCTAGAGCTCTATCTAACTCTCTCATAAATCCATCCAGTGATTTGGCCTCCGCCGCCCTCTGTGGCAGGGAATTCCACAAATTCACAACTCTCTGGGTGAAAAGTGTTTTCTCACCTCAGTCTTAAATGGCCTCCCCTTTATTCTAAGACTGTGTGGCCGCTGGTTCTGGACTCACCCAACATTGGAACAATTTTTCCTGCATCTAGCTTGTCCAGTCCTTTTATAATTTTATATGTATCTATAAGATCCCCCCACTCATCCTTCTAACCTCCAGTGAATGCAAGCCTAGTCTTTTCAATCTTTCCACATATGACAGTCCCGCCATCCCAGGGATCAATCTCGAGAACCTACGCTGCACTGCCTCAACCACAAGGATGTCTTTCCTCAAATTAGGAGACCACAACTGTACACCATACTCCAGATGTGGTCTCACCAGAGCCCTGTACAGCTGCAGAAGAACCTGTTTACTCCTGTACTGAAATCCTCTTGTTATGAAGGCTAACATTCCATTAGCTTTCCCCACTGCCTGCCTTTCAATTCGTTTTCTGTAACGTCTAACACGCGAAAACTATATATATTTTTAAATACGTCTGCGGGCCGGATGTTTACGGGCCAGATCCCTTGCCCTGGAGTGTAGGATGGAACTACTGTATGGGTCATCGCTGGTCAGCATGGACTTGGTGGGCCGAAGGGCCTGTTTCCACACTGTATCACTCAACTCTATCTAGGTGGCATCAAGTTGGGAAAAGGGGAAGTACAACGGTATCTGGGGGTCCTTGTACATCAGTCTATGAATGTAAGCATGCAGGTACAGCAGGGAGTGAATGGCATGTTGGCCTTTATAACAAGAGGAATCGAATACAGGAGCAAAGAGGTCCTTCTGCAGTTGCACAGGGCCCTAGTGAGACCACACCTGGAGTATTGTGTGCAGGTTTGGTCCCCTAATTTGAGGAAGGACATTCTTGCTATTGAGGGAGTGCAGCGTAGGTTTACAAGATTAATTCCCGGGATGGCGGGACTGTCACATGCTGAGAGAATGGAGCAGCTGGGCTTCTACACTCTGGAACTTAGAAGGATGAGTGGGTATCTCATTGAAACATACAGGATTGTTAAGGGTTTGGACACGCGAGAGGCAGGAAACATGTTCCCGATGTTGGGGGAGTCCAGAACCAGGGACCACACAGTTTAAGAATAAGGAGTAAGCCATTTAGAACGGAGACGAGGAAACACTTTTTCTCACAGAGAGTTGTGAGTCTGTGGAATTCTCTGCCTCTGAGGGCGGTGGAGGCCGGATCATATTGAATGGCGGTGCTGGCTCGAAGGGCCGAATGGCCTACTCCTGCACCTATTGTCTATTGTTCATTGTCTAACTCAACTAAACTCTTGAAGCGATATTGGTCAAAGTGAACAGAGACAACCAGTACAACACTGTTGAGGCAGGTGCAAAAACATTTATGAGACATTTAGACAGGTACATTGATAGGAAACCTATGGGTCAAACGAGCTGAGTACACATCTTAGTCGGCATGGGGGAGTTGGGCCGAAGGGCCTGTTTCCGTGAGGTCTGGCTCCAGTTGTGGTCACCACAGCTTGGTCGAGCAGCAACGGAGGGTTGGTTCTGATGGAGTCCAGGGCAGGTTCTGTTGGGATCCAACGTAGTCATCCCGTGGGCTGACCGCTCCCGAACCTGGAGCCGCAGCGGACCGGACCCAGCGCCTGGAACCAGATCTCATTGCGTCGTCCGAGGATCGAGAGTGGTCTGTGTGTGTGGGGGGGGGGGGGGGAGATAGGAAGGAGACAGTGTTAGTGTTGGGCAGTCTTACCACCACCACCCCCCACCCCCCGCCCCCCCCGCCATCTCACCCCAGGGTTGTGGAGGGAGGGGGGTGATCCCAATATACGATATGCTAGAACTTTAACATCCCAGGAGGGAAAATGGTCTGCCAACAGTTAAGGGCCTGTCCTACCAGCATCCGACTCCATGCGATGAGCGCCATCAAACTAGAAGCGGGGGCCGGGCGGAGGTCGGGTGATCCCCTGTACAGGGCCGTTCCCTCCAGCATGCGCCTGCATGCGGCAAGCACGACCAAACCGGCAGCGAGGGGCCGCGCGGAGGTCGGGTGAGTGGCGCAACGCGGCGCAAAGTGAGGCGAACTTGGAGCGAAGTCTTAAAGGTAAGTTCGCCAGGACAGAGAGGGGCACACAGAGAGGGGCACAGAAGCACACACACAGAGGGCCACGGAGCCACACACATAGAGGGTCACGGAGCCACACACAGAGAGGGTCACGGAGGCACGACGTCGGGGCGGTGTGTAATGCATCGAGGCGACTGCGAGCCGACAAGCCGTTGCCGCGCGGAATTTTTGAACAGAGTCAGTTTTTCGGAGCCCCGCGCGATGTCAGGACGAACTCCGCACAATTACGGACGGCTCCGGCGATCGAAGTGGGACTGGCCCCGCGACGCCGGACTGCTCAAGCGACCACGTTAGGTTGCGCTAATCGCATAGAGTTGCATGCTTGTAGGTCAGGCCCTTTAAGGGCCTGTCCCACTTGCATGCGATTGGCGCGACCAAACGGAAGCAGAGTTCACGAGTGACGTCACTTGCGTCATGCTGACCAATCAGCTGGGCAGGAGGCCGGCCGACTGAATTTGGGCGTCGCACGGCGCCGGGGGGGTGATGTCACCATGCAACACCACGCCGGGCGGTGACAGCATCGGGCAACCCCACACGCTAGTCGTACGCCGTCAAGACGCTGTGTACGACCGCAATACGCCTGCGTGCGGACAGGCCGTTGGCGCGCAAAGATTTCGACCACTTCCAGAATTTCAGAGCCCCGCGAGATGGCGGAACCGGCCCCGCATAACTCCGCGCTTCTAAGTGGGACTGGCCGTGCGTGGCCATATGGTGCCCGCACGCCGCAAGCGACCACGAGGTCGTCTAATTTGCAAGCCAAGGTCGCGTAAGTAGGACAGGCGCTTTATAAAATACGAAACATGAAATTTTTTGAATTGAATTGAATTGAATAAATTTTATGAGCCAAGTGTGTTCACATACAAGGAATTTGCCTTGGTGCTCCGCTCGCAAGTAACAACATGATATACCATAGACGATCAAAAATAAAACATTATAATTTAAACTTCTGCAGTTGTATAGGGCTCTGGTGGGACCACATCTGGAGTATTGTGTACAATTTTGGTCTCCTAATTTGAGGAAAGACATCCTTGTGATTGAGGCAGTGCAGCGTAGGTTCACGAGAATGATCACTGGGATGGCGGGAATGTCATATGAGGAAAGATTGAAAAGACTAGGCTTGTATTCACTGGAGTTTAGAAGGATGAGGAAGGGGGGGAATTATAGAAACATGTAAAATTATAAAAGGACTGGACAAGCTAGATGCAGGAAAAATGATCCCAATGTTGGGCGAGTCCAGAACCAGGGGCCACAGTCTTAGAATAAAGGGGAGGCCATTTAAGACTGAGGTGAGAAAAAACGTTTTCACCCAGAGAGTTGTGAATGTGTGGAATTCCCTGCCACAGAGGGCAGTGGAGGCCAAATCACTGGACGGATATAAGAGAGAGTTAGATGGGGCTCTAGGGTCTGGTGGAATCAAGGGCTATGGGGAGAAGGCAGGCACGGGTTATTGATTGGGGATGATCAGCCATGATCACAATGAATGGTGGTGCTGTCTCAAAGTCCGAATGGCCTCCTCCTGTACCTATTGTCTATTGTCTACAACAGTTAAAAAAACACAAGTTGCCATATAACCATATAACCATATAACAATTAAAGCACGGAAACAGGCCTTCTCGGCCCTTCCAGTCCATGCCGACCATTTATTTTCCCCTAGTCCCATCTACCTGCACTCAGACCATACCCCTCCATTCCCTTCCCGTCCATATACCTATCCACTTTACTTTTTAATGTTAAAATCGATCCTGCCTTCTCCACTTCTGCTGGAAGATCATTCCACACAGTCACCATTCTCTGAGTAAAGAAGTTCCCCCTCATGTTACCCCTAAACTTCTGCCCCTTAATTCTCATGTCATGCCCTCTTGTTTGAATCTTCCATACCCTCAATGGGAAAAGCTTATCCACGTCAACTCTGTCTATCCCTTTCATCATTTTAAAGACCTCAATCAAGTCCCCCCTTAACCTTCTGCGCTCCAAAGAATAAAGACCTAACTTGTTCAACCTTTCTCTGTAACTTAGTTGCTGGAACCCAGGCAACATTCTAGTAAATCCCCTCTGTACTCTCTCTATTTTGTTGACATCCTTCCTATAATTAGGCGACCAAAATTGTACACCATACTCCAGAATTGGTCTCACCAATGTCTTGTACAATTTTAACATTACTTCCCTACTCCTATATTCAATGCTCTGACATAAAGGCCAGCACACCAAAAGCTTTCTTTACAACCCTATCTACATGCGATTCCACCTTCAGGGAACCAAAATTGTACACCATACTCCAGAATTGGTCTCACCAATGCCTTGTACAATTTTAACATTACTTCCCCACTACTAAATTCAATGCTCTGACTTATAAAGGCCAGCACACCAAAAGCTTTCTTTAAGTTAGGAAAGTTAAGGATGCTGTAAGTTAGGAAAGGTGAATTGAATTGAATACATTTTATGAGCCAAGTCTGTTCACATACAAGGAATTTGCCTTGGTGCTCCGCCAGCAAGTAAAACACGATACACCATAGGATTAAAAATTAAACATTATTGATTAAACATGTGAATTAAATAAAATAGCAGAGCAAAAAGAGGCTACTGATTTTTGGTCATTGAGTAGAGCTAGTACTGGTGGAAAAACAGCTGTTTTTATGTCTGGCTGTGGCAGCTTTGACAGTCCGGAGCTGCCTTCCAGAGGGAAGTGATTCAAAGAGTTTGTGGCCAGGGTGAGAGGGGTCAGATATTTCCGCGCTGTATCTCGAATCTAAACTAAACACTCCTGATCCTTGCGCTCCGTTCCTCCCCCCCCACCCCTCACCTGTGATACTCGGCGAGGTAGAAGCGGTCTTGCATGAAGATCTCTCTCTGACGGAGCAAGTCCTCGAGCAACTCCTGCGATGCTCGCTTCAGGTTGAAGAATATAGATCCAGCGGAACGCACAAACAGAGTCTGCGCCGGGGAGTTCGACAGGTAAACCTGCAGTGGAAGAGGGGGGGTGGCTAGTAACATAGAAACATAGAAAGCAAGTGCCGGAGTAGGCCATTCGGCCCTTCGAGCCAGCACCGCCATTCAATGTGATCATGGCTGATCATCCACAATCACAGAGGAGACTTTAAACTAGAAAGGCTGGGGGGAGGGACTCGGGTAGAGGGGGCTAGGGGTCAGGGTGAGGGGCAAGAGGCAGAGAAGGGAAGCACTAGGAACCAAAATGTAGGTGAGAAAGAGGAAAAAGATAATAAACAGAGAATAAGGGATGGTGGGTTCCTAAAATGTGTATATTTTAATGCTAGGAGCATTGTAAGAAAGGTGGATGAACATAGAGCCTGGATTGACACCTGGAAATATGATGTTGTGGCAATCAGTGAAACATGGTTGTGGGAGGGTTGTGATTGGCAACTAAATATTCCAGGATTTCGTTGCTTCAGGTGTGATAGAATTGGAGGGACCAGAGGTGGAGGGGTTGCGTTGCTTGTCAGAGAAGATATTACAGCAGTGCTTTGGCAGGATAGATTAGAGGACTCATCTAGGGAGGCTGTTTGGGTGGAACTGAGAAGTGGGAACGGTGTAGCAACACTTTTAGGGGTGTATTATAGACCGCCAAATGGGGAGCGAGAATTGGAAGAGCTAATTTGTAAGGAGATAGCAGATATTAGTAGTAAGCACAAGGTAGTGATTGTGGGAGATTTAAATTTTCCAAAAATAGACTGGGAAACACATTCTGTAAATGGGCTGGATGATTTGGAGTTTGTTAAATGTGTGCAGGATAGTTTTTTGCAGCAATACGTAGAGGTATCGACCAGAGAAGGGGCAGTGCTGGACCTCCTGTTAGGAAATTGGATAAGTAAGGTCAGGTGACGGAGGTATGCGTTGGTGAGCACTTCGGGATCAGTGACCACAATACCATTAGTTTCAATATAATTATGGAGAGAGTCAAAACTGGACCTGGGGTTGAGATTTTTGATTGGAGAAAGGCTAACTTTGAGGGAATGCGTAATGATTTAAAAGGAGTGAATTGGGACATTTTGTTTTATGGGAAGGATGTAGAAGAGAAATGGAGGACATTTCAAGGGGAAATTGTAAGAGTACAGAATCTTTATGTCCCTGTTCGGTTGACAGGAAATAGTAAAAATCGGAAAGAGCCATGATTTGCAAGGGAAATTGGACACGGTTCGAAAAAAGAGAGATATCTACAATAATTATAGGAGGCATGGAGTAAATGAGGTGCTAGATGAGGATAAAGAATGTAAAAAGAATCTTAAGAAATAAATAAGGAAAGATAAACGAAGATATGAGGTTGCTTTGGCAAGAAAGGTGAAAGTAAATCCAAAGGGTTTCTACAGCTATATTAATAGCAAAAGGATAGCGAGGGATAAAATTGGACCATTAGAGAGCCAGAATGGACAGCTATCTGCAGAGCCAAAAGAGATGGGGGAGATATTGAACAATTTCTTTTCTTTGGTATTCACCAAGGAGAAGGATATTGAACTCTGTGAGGTAAGGGAAAAAAGTAGAGTAGCTATGGAAACTATGAGATTCAAAGAGGAGGAATTACTGACACTTTTGAAAAATATAAAAGTGGATAAGTCTCCAGGTCCTGACGGGATATTCCCTAGGACATTGAGGGAAGTTAGTGTAGAAATAGCAGGGGCTATGACAGAAATATTTCAAATGTCATTAGAAACGGGAATAGTGCCGGAGGATTGGCGTATTGCGCATGTTGGTCCATTGTTTAAAAAGGGTTCAAAGAATAAACCTAGCAATTATAGACCTGTTAGTTTGACGTCAGTGGTGGGCAAATTAATGGAAAGGATATTAAGAGATAATATATATAAGCATCTGGATAAACAGGGTCTGATCAAGAACAGTCAACATGGATTTGTGTCTGGAAGGTCATGTTTGACAAACCTTCTTGAATTTTTTGAAGAGGTTACTAGGGAAATTGATGAGGGTAAAGCAGTGGATGTTGTCTATATGGATTTCAGTAAGGCCTTTGACAAGGTTCCCCATGGAAGGTGGGTTAAGAAGGTTCAATCTTTGGGTGTTAATGGCGGAGTAGCAAGATTGATTCAACAGTGGCTGAATGGGAGATGCCAGAGAGTAATGGTGGATGGCTGCTTTTCAGGTTGGAAGCCGGTGACCAGTGGGGTGCCTCAGGGATCTGTGTTGGGTCCACTGTTGTTTGTCATGTACATCAATGATCTAGATGATGGGTTGGAAAATTGGATAAGTAAGTATGCAGATGATACTAAGATAGGTGGTGCTGTGGATAATGAAGTAGATTTTCAAAGTCTACAGAGAGATTTGGGCCATTTGGAAGAGTGGGCTGATAGATGGCAGATGGAGTTTAATGCTGATAAGTGTGAGTTGCTACATCTTGGCAGGACAAATTAAAATAGGACGTACATGGTAAATGGTAGGGAATTGAGGAATGCTGTGGAACAGAGGGATCTTGGAATAACTGTGCATAGTTCCCTGAAGGTGGAATCGTATGTAGATAGGGTGGTAAAGAAAGCTTTTGGTGTGCTGGCCTTTATAAATCAGAGCATTGAATATAGGAGTAGGGAAGTAATGTTAAAATTGTACAAGGCATTGGTGAGACCAATTCTGGAGTATGGTGTACAATTTTGGTCGCCTAATTATAGGAAGGATGTCCACAAAATAGAGAGAGTGCAGAGGAGATTTACTAGAATGTTGCCTGGGTTCCAGCAACTACGTTACAGAGAAAGGTTGAACAAGTTGGGTCTTTATTCTTTGGAGCGCAGAAGGTTAAGGGGGACTTGATTTTCTTTAAAATGGTGAAAGGGATAGACAGAGTTGACGTGGATAAGCTTTTCTCATTGAGGGTAGGGAAGATTCAAACAAGAGGGCATGACATGAGAATTAAGAGACAGAAGTTTAGGGGTAACATGAGGGGGAACTTCTTTACTCAGAGAGTGGCGGCTGTGTGGAATGATCTTCCAGCAGAAGTGGTGGAGGCAGGATCGATTTTAACATTTAAAAGTAAAGTGGATAGGTATATGGACGGGAAGGGAATGGAGGGGTATGGTCTGAGTGCAGGTAGATGGGACTAGGGGAAAATGAATGGTCGGCACGGACTGGAAGGGCAGAGAAGGCCTGTTTCCGTGCTGTAATTGTTATATGGTTATATGGTAATCAGTACCCCGTTCCTGCCTTCTCCCCATTTCCCCTGACTCCGCTATTTTTAAGAGCCCTATCCAGCTCTCTTTTGAAAGCTTCCAGAGAACCGGCCTCCACCGCCCACTACCGCCCTCTGAGGCAGTGAATTCCACAGACTCATCTCAGTCCTAAATAGCCCACCCCTTATTTTTAAACGGTGTGACCCCTGGTTCTGGACTCCCCCAACATGGGGAACATTTTTCATGCATCTAGCCTGTCAGATCCCTTAAGAATGTTTTTGTTTCTATAATATCCCCCTCATCCTTCTAAATTCCAGTGATTACATGCCCTTGGACGGCTCGGATGGGCCGAATGGTCACGAGAAAGGGTGTGGCCTCGGTGTATAGACGTTTAGTCGAAGGCGATGTCGGGGCCAATCGTAAACGTCACATATCCATGTTCTCCATTGATGCTGCCTGACCCGCTGAGTTACTCCAGCACTCTGTGAAACGTCACCTATCCATGTTCTCCACAGATGCTGCCTGACCCGCTGAGTTACTCCAGCACTCTGTGAAACGTCACCTATCCACGTTCTCCACAGATGCTGCCTGACCCGCTGAGTTACTCCAGCACTCTGTGAAACGTCACCTATCCATGTTCTCCACAGATGCTGCCTGACCCGCTGAGTTACTCCAGCACTCTGTGAAACGTCACCTATCCATGTTCTCCACAGATGCTGCCTGACCCGCTGAGTTACTCCAGCACTCTGTGGAACGTCACCTATCCATGTTCTCCACAGATGCTGCCTGACCCGCTGAGTTACTCCAGCACTCTGTGAAACGTCACCTATCCACGTTCTCCACAGATGCTGCCTGACCCGCTGAGTTACTCCAGCACTGTGTGTCTATCTTTGTCTTTTACTGTGTTGTCCCCAGGATGGGGGTCTTGTGGAAAACGTGAAGGATGCTGGGACCACCCTATACCCCTTTCGTATGTGATTGGATTAAAATTAGGCCATACGGCCCATCAAGTCAACAGCATCACTAAATCACGGCTGATCTATCTCTGCCTCCAAACCCCAATCTCCTGCTTTCCCCCCATAACCCCCTGACACCCGTACTAGACAATAGACAACAGGTGCAGGAGGAGGCCATTCGGCTCTTCCAGCCAGCACCGCCATTCAATGTGATCATGGCTGATCATCCCCAATCAGTACCCCGTTCCTGCCTTCTCCCCATATCCCCTGACTCCGCTATCTTTAAGAGCCCTATCTACCTCTCCCTTGAATGTATCCAGAGAACCGGCCTCCACGGCAGAGAATTCCACAGACTCACCACTCTCTGTGAGAAAAAGTGTTTCCCCATGTCCGTTCTAAATGGCTTATCCCGTATTCTTAAACTGTGACTCATGGTTCTGGACTCCCCCGACATCGGGAACATGTTTCCTGCCTCTAGTGTGTCCGCTATTGTCCCTTGATAATCTTATATGATTCAATAAGATCCCCTCTCATCCTTCTAAACTCCAGAGTGTATAAGCCCACCTGCTCAATTCTCTCAGCGTATGACAGTCCCGCCATCCCGGGAATTAACCTGGTGAACCTACGCTGCACTCCCTCAACAGCAAGAATGTCCTTCCTCAAATTAGGGGACCAAAACTGCACACAATACTCCAGGAGTGGTCTCTCTAGGGCCCTGTTCAATGTGATCATGGCTGATCACCCCCAATCAGTACCCCGTTCCTGCCTTCTCCCCATATCCCCTGACTCCACTATCTTTAAGAACCCTATCTAACTCTCTCTTGAAAGCATGCAGAGAACCGACCTCCACCGCCCTCTGAGGCAAAGCCTCACAGACTCACAATTCTCTGGGTGGAAATGTTTTTCCTCATCTCCGTTCTAAATGGCCTACCCCTAATTCTTAAACTGTGTGGCCCCTGGTTCTGGACTCCCCCAACACCAGGAACATGTTTCCTGCCTCTAGCACGTCCAAACTCTTAATAATCTTATATGTTTCAATAAGATCCCCTCTCGTCCTTCTAAATTCCAGAGTGTACATGCTTACTTTCGTATACTGATTTACAAGGACCCCCAGATCCCGTTGTACTTCCCCTTTTCCCAACTTGACGCCATTTAGATAGTAATCTGCCTTCCCGTTTTTGCTACCATAGTGGATAACCTCACATTTATCCGCATTAAACTTCATCTGCCCATGCATCTGCCCACTCCCCCAACCTGTCCAAGTCACCCTGCATTCTCATAGCATCCTCCTCACAGTTCACACTGCCACCCAGCTTTGTGTCATCTGCAAATTTGCTAATGTTACTTTGAATCCCCTCATCCAAATCATTGATGTATATTGTAAATAGCTGCGGTCCCAGCACCGAGCCTTGCGGTACCCCATTAGTCACTGCCTGCCATTCAGAAAGGGACCCGTTAATCCCTACTCTTTGTTTCCTGTCTGCCAACCACTTCTCTATCCATGTCAGCAGTCTACCCCCAATAGCATGTGCCCTAATTTTGCCCACTAATCTCCTATGTGGGACCCCATTCTCCTGCCTTCTCCCCATAACCCCTGACACCCGTTCTCCTGGCTGGTCGTCCCCAATCAGTAGCCGTGGTCGGCGCGGACCCGGTGGGGCGAAGGGCCTCTTTCCGATCACCAAACTACTCACCAGCTCATCCCGGGGAATGGGAGGATTGGACAGGAAGCGTCTGGGCAGGTAGAAGAAAACGGCCATCTCTCTGGGAACGCCGTTGACGTTCCCGTACATGGTGAGGATGGGCGATGTTCTCTCGATCAGTATCCCTGTGGAGCGGGAAGAGGAAGTCGTTAGACGGATGCCCCCCAAAGCAAACAGCCCTTTCCCCGTACCCCAAGAGTAGACGGTGAACCGGAACCAATGGCACCCAAATCCCTACGATTTCCCCCAACTGATCCCAGGGATAAGGTCATAAGTGATAAGAGATAGAATTAGGCCATTCGGCCCATCAACTCTACTCCGTCATTCATTCATGAATAAATAAATAAGTTTATTGGCCAAGTATTCACATACAAGGAATTTGCCTTCGTGCTCCGCCCGAAAGTGACAACATGACATACAGTGACAGAGACAGTGGCGTATCTATCTCTCTCCCCTAACCCCATTCTCCTGCCTTCTCCCCATAACCTCTGACACCCGCACTAATCAAGAATCTATCTATCTCTGCCTTAAAAATACCCACTGACTTGTGGCCTCCGCAGCCATCTGCGGCAAAGAATCCCACAGATTCACCACCCTCTGGCTAAAGAAATTCCTCCTCATCTCCTTCCTAAAGGAACGTCCTTTAATTCTCAGGCTGTGACCTCTAGTCCTAGACTCTCCCGCTGGTGCAAACATCCTTTCCATCAACTATTTGTTTTTAAATATATATTTTTTATTGGAGATAAGCAATAAATTGTCAAACACATATTATGATAGAAATATTTCGTGTACATCAGTCATACATTATTAATATTATCAATTGAATCATTTTCTCTTTAATCATTTTTTAAATTTTCTAATCCTGAGTCCAGGTTTCAGTTAGGGTCCCCTGCCGAACCGATCTACCCTTTTAAGTAATCAATGAAAGAAGACCATATTCTAACACAAAGTTCTTGTTTGTCCATTAAGACAAATCTGATTATTTCCAGGGGTAGGGTCTCCGACCTTTTCGTAATCCACATTTTAATTGTGGGGGATATAGGGGCCTTTCCAAAATTTGTATATTAATTTCTTCCCAATTATTATACTGTAATCTAGGAAATTTCTTTGACTTGTAAGTGTTAAACTTTGTTCTGATATTCCAAGTATTATTAGTTTTGAATCCGGATCCAATTTAGTATTGATAACTTCAGACGTTATTCTAAAAATCTCAATCCAGAAATTTTTAATTTTTATACAATTTGCAAAAGTACGTAGGTATGTTACAAAACTTACCTTGAGCAGCGCTGCAGTTCTGCCGCTCCCCGTGTGCGTGACTTTGGCGCCTTTCAGAGGGGGGGCGGGCTCAAAGTGCCGTTTTTCCACAGGCAGGGAAAATCGATCCATGTCAGGGCGATTTCGTTGCGGAAGAAAAACCGCTCCGACGTTTCGTTCATGAAGGTATTTTTAAATTACTCTAGATTATTTATTAACTAGAGTAATTTAAAAATCACCTTCAAAAGCCGTGAGCGCCGACAACAGGAAGGATTTTGCGTAGGGGAGAAAAAAAGGGTAAATAGTTTATTTTTATATTAAAAGTTGGTTTTTCGGGAGGCTTCAATAACATTTTCATGTTGCGAAATGGGGTCCCCAAAAAAATGTATGAACAGCTTAAGGATAAGGGGGAAATCCTTTAGGACTGAGATGAGAAGGAATTTTTTCACACAGAGAGTGGTGGGTCTCTGGAACTCTCTGCCACAGAGGGTAGTTGAGGCCAGTTCATTGGCTATATTTAAGAGGGAGTTAGATGTGGCCCTTGTGGCTAAGGGGATCAGAGGGTATGGAGAGAAGCCAGGTACGGGATACTGAGTTGGATGATCAGCCATGATCATATTGAATGGCGGTGCAGGCTCGAAGGGCCGAATGGCCTATTCCTGCACCTAATTTCTATGTTTCTATGTTCTAAAATAAGATTTAAAAATGATGTTATATTGTGGATTATTGTGTGAATGTTATTTGGACACTTAGGCAATTTAAAAAAAGTTTATCTTTTCTTAAGAAATGGATAGATGTTTAGATCTACTCATTGAATTTTGTAATTAGCTACAATTAGATAACTAATTATATGCTTTAATTTCAGGTCATCCAAGTAAGATTGTTTCATATTTGTTTCAGAATGCTTCAATCTATAATAACTGAAAATTTCATTGAGTTCTCTTAATTTTTAAGAAAGTTATGGGCTTTTAACTGTTCCAGATCACAGCTTTTGAGTTAAGTCAATCAAAAGGCAATGGGGAACAAGATGCTAATTTCCGAGTATGAAAATGGCCATAACTTTCTTAATACTGAAGATATGAAAGTGAATTAGGTGTCAAATTAAACTTCTTTTTATGCTTTATCTGATAAGGGGATAAATTGCAGACTTGATTTTTAAAATCTCAACATTTTGTAACATTGCTAAAGTATGTGTCAAATTAGCATCTAGATGCTGACATTTATCGCAGACAGAAGAGACATGTGGAAAGATTATATTCAGTTTAACTTTAGAGTAATGTAATCTACGTAATACTTTAAATTGTCTTGAAGCATGTCTGGCATTTAACGAGCATTGATGTATAGATTGTAACTTTTGTCCCACATATCTTTCGTTATGGGTTGGTTTATTTCATTTTCCCATGTATGTCTATGTGATTCCGTCGATGGTACCTCAGTATCTAAAAGGATATTATAAATATAAGTTGTTCATTTTTCTGTATTAGGATGCTTATTCAAACATTCATCAAGGATTTCTGGTTCCTTATTCCTGTAGTCTTGTGTGTTTGAATTAACATAATCTTTGAGTTGTAGATATCGAAAAAAAAATATTTGAGTGTAATCCACAAATCTGTTGTAATTCCTGAAATAAAAGAAAAGTGCCTTTCTTGTGAAGGTCCATCATGGCTATCCATGGCTTTCACTATTCTGTGTTTTCCCATGAGGTCCCCCCTCATCCTTCTAAACTCCAGCGAGTACAGGCCCAGTGCCGACAAACGCTCGTCAATGCCTACTATGTCCTGTTGTGCTGAAGCAAAGCAAGAATTCCATTTGACAGGTCTTGTTTTTGGTCATGCTGGGGGTCCACAGCCCCCTCCTCACCTGCCAAACCAGGTGGGGGAGACGGTTTAGTCGCTCAATATCCGCCCATGGAGCAGGTAGCATGGGATTACGTGGTCCCCCTGGCGAGGGGGGCGGGGGGGGGGGGGAACTCCCCCCGACCTGACCTGATCCCACGATCCATTTTTACCCACGGATACCAGGGATGGGATCCCCTCACCCACCAACTCCACAGTTCTGAATCCCACCAACTGTTCATGCACCATTGACCCCAGGGATAGAAACATAGAAACATAGAAAATAGGTGCAGGAGTAGGCCATTCGGCCCTTCGAGCCTGCACCGCCATTCAATGTGATCATGGCTGATCATCCAACTCAGTATCCCGTACCTGCCTTCTCTCCATACCCCCTGATCCCTTTAGCCACAAGTGCCACATCTAACGCCCTCTTAAATATAGCCAATGAACTGGCCTCAACTACCTTCTGTGGCAGAGAATTCCAGAGACTCACCACTCTCTGTGTAAAGAATGTTTTCCTCATTTCGGTCCTAAAGGAATTCCCCCTTATCCTTAGACTGTGACCCCTTGTTCTGGACTCCCCCAACATCGGGAACAATCTTCCAGCATCTAGCTTGTCCAACCCCTTAAGAATTTTGTAAGTTTCTATAAGATCCCCCCTCAATCTTCTAAATTCCAGCGAGTACAAGCCGAGTCTATCCAGTCTTTCCTCATATGAAAGTCCTGACATCCCAGGAATCAGTCTGGTGAATCTTCTCTGTACCCCCTCTATGGCAAGGATGTCTTTCCTCAGATTTCCTCAGGATGAGGTAGGTTCACCAACTGATCCCACAAAAGTCACCACTGTTGTGGGACGTATCACTGATGGGGACGAGTCAGAGTATAGAAGTGAGATCGACCGTTTGACCAAATGCTGCCAGCACAATAACCTGGCTCTCAACACCAGCAAAACCAAGGAACTGATTGTGGACTTTGGAAGGAGTAGGATGGGAACCCACAATCCCGTTATATCAATGGGTCGATGGTGGAAAAGGCCAACAGCTTCAAATTCCTGCACCATGGCAGACAGGGAGAGGCTTCAGAGGGTAGTCAGGGCAGCACAGAAGATCATCGGCTGCCCTCTCCCCTCTCTGATGGACATTTGCACCTCCCGCTGCCTCAGCAGGGCGAAGAACATTATCAAGGACAGCTCCCATCCTGCATTTGGCCTGTTCAAACTGCTACCCTCAGGGAGGCGCTATAGGTGCATCAGCACAAGGACAAATAGACTCAAGAACAGTTTCTTTCCAAAATCCATTATCTCCCTGAACTCACGCATGCACTGACTTCACAGCCTAACCCCCGGACTTCCATCTATCCACCTACTGTAATTTGTACTGTAACTGTAACCCATACTGGATATAGGAATCCTATTATCCATTCTATTATCCATTGTCTTTTTATAGATATGTATATAGCTACATGGTAAACGGTAGGGAATTGAAGAATACAGTTGAACAGAGGGATCTGGGAATAACCGTGCATAGTTCCTTGAAGGTGGAATCTCATATAGATAGGGTGGTAAAGAAAGCTTTTGGTATGTTAGCCTTTATAAATCAGAGCATTGAGTATAGAAGCTGGGATGTAATGTTAAAATTGTACAAGGCATTGGTGAGACCAAATCTGGAGTATGGTGTACAATTTTGGTCGCCCAATTATAGGAAGGATGTCAACAAAATAGAGAGGGTACAGAGGAGATTTACTAGAATGTTGCCTGGGTTTCAACAGCTAAGTTACAGAGATAGGTTGAATAAGTTAGGTCTTTATTCTCTGGAGCGCAGAAGGTTAAGGGGGGACTTGATAGAGGTCTTTAAAATGATGAGAGGGATAGACAGAGTTAATGTGGACAAGCTTTTCCCTTTGAGAATAGGGAAGATTCAAACAAGAGGAGATGACTTTAGAATTAAGGGACAGAGGTTTAGGGGTAACATGAGGGGGAACTTCTTTACTCAGAGAGTGGCAGTGGTGTGGAATGAGCTTCCAGTGGAAGTGGTGGCGGCAGGTCCGTTGGTATCATTTAAAAATAAATTGGATAGGCATATGGATGAGAAGGGTATGGAGGGTTATGGTATGAGTGCAGGCAGGTGGGACGAAGGGAAAAAAGTTGTTCGGCACGGACTTGAAGGGCCGAGAAGGCCTGTTTCCGTGCTGTAATTGTTATATGGTTATATGATTCTGATTCTGATCCTGTGCACATCTCTGAAGATCTCTCCTGGTCCGAGAACACAGATGCAATTGTAAAGAAAGCACGTCAGCGCCTCTACTTCCTGAGGAGATTACGGGGAGTCGGTCTGTCAAGGAGGACTCTCTCAAACTTCTACACGTTCATAGTAGAGAGCATGCTGACCGGTTGCATCGTGGCTTGGTTCAGCAACTAGAGCCCCCAGGAGCGGAAAATAATGCAAAACGTTGTTAACACTGCCCAGTGCATCATCGGCTCTGACCTCCCTATCATCGAGGGGATCTATCGCAGTCGCTGCCTCAAGAAGGCTGGCAGCATCATCAAGGACCCACACCATCGTGGCCACACACTCATCTCTCCGCTGCCTTCAGGTAGAAGGTACAGGAGCCTGAAGACTGCAACGACCAGGTTCAGGAATAGCTGCTTCCCCACAGCCATCAGGCTATTAAACGCGACATCAAACAAACTGTGAACATTAATAGCTCATTATCTGTTTATTTGCATTTTATCTGATTATTTATGTGTGTGTGTGAATATATATATATATATATATATGGTCTATGGTCTATGGTCGATGGACACACTGATCCGTTCTGTATTCATGCCTACAATATCCTGTTGTGCTGAAGCAAAGCAAGAATGTCATTGTCCTATCCGGGACACACGACAATAAACTCGTGAATCTTGAAGATCCCATCATCCGATCTCTCCCGCGGATCCCGGAGAAGGTCCCCAATCCCATGGTCTATTCTACCCCCACTGATCCCAGCAATGGGATCCTTTCCCTCCCACCAATCCCACAGTTCCGGATGCCACGATCTCTTCATATCCCACGGATCCCAGGGATCGTGATCCATTCTCATCCCACTGGTCCCCATGAATAGCCCCAGATCCCACGATCCATTCTACCCCAAATGATCCCGGGATGGAATCCATCTCTCCCGCTGATCCCACAAATGGTCCGGGATTCCATGATCCAAGTTCCCTCTCTGATGCCAGGGATGGAGATCCATTTTCCCACATTTATCCCAGGGATGGGTTTCGGCTGGGGATGATTCACTTTAGCCCGGCGCACACTGCTTGGCGTGGCTAGTGCTGTGTGGACCGGGCTGGGTAATGGTCACGTCGGCACGCTGGCCCGTGAAACACAACCCCTCTTCCGCTTAAACACACTCTCGTTCTCTCCGTCTCTCTCACTGCCTCTCTCTCTGTCTCTCTCTCTCTGTCTCTCTCTCTCTGCCTCTCTCCCTCTCTTTCTTTCTCTCTCTATCTCCCCCTCTGTCTCTGTCTGTGTTTCTCTCTTTGTCTCTTTGTCTCTCTGTCTCTCTCTCTCTCTCTCTCTGCCTCTGCTCCTCTCAACAGACAGTAGACAATAGGTGCAGGAGTAGGCCATTCGGCCCTTTGAGCCAGCATCGCCATTCAATATGATCATGGCTGATCATCCCCAATCAGTACCCACGCACACACACACTCATACACAGACACACAGACAGACGCACACGCACACGCACACACACACACAGACGCACCCACCCACACACACACAGACGCACCCACCCACACACACACACACACAGACGCATACACACAGACACACACACACAGACGCACCCACCCACACACACACAGACGCATACACACAGACACACACGCACCCACCCACACACACACACAGACGCACCCACACACACACAGACGCATACACACAGACACACACACACAGACGCACCCAAACACACACACAGACGCATACACACAGACACACACACAGACGCACGCACACACACACGCACACACACACAAGGACACACAGACACGCACACACAGACACGCACATATACACACAGCCACCCCCACACACACACACACACACACACACAGGCGGAGACACATCCACACAGACACACACACACAGACGCACGCACACGCTCGCACACACACACAAGGACACACAGACACACACGCACACACAGACACGCACATATACACACAGCCACCCCCGCCCACACACACACACACAGGCGGAGACACACAGGCGGAGACACACACACGGAGACACACACACGGAGTCACACACACGGACACACACACAGACAGAGACACATCCACACAGACACACACAGAGCCGCCGCGGTCCCCGACACCACAGCACGGCCCGTGGTCTCACCTGGCCGGTTCTTCTTGTTGAAGTACTCCCGCAGGCGGGTGATGGCCCTGTACCTCCTCTCCGCCGGTAGTACCTGCGTCCCGACCCAGTGGCTCGGCTCGTAGGCGCGGCTCTGTAACACAGGGCGGGGGCGGGGGGTTGAGGGGGGCTCTGTAACACATGGCGGGGGCGGGGGGAGGGGGTCTGTCCGTAGCTGGGAGGCGGGTGGAGGAACAGCTGGGCACAGCTGGCAGCTGCAAGAAGAAACAGCTGGCGAGTGGATGCCGGTACCACTGCATCAACTGGAAGACAAATATACACACATCTGGGAGGCAAGGAAAGGCACACCTGGCCACAGGAGGCAGGTGGATGTGGACAGGGCCAGACACACACAATCGCAGAGTGACACAGCACAGAAACAGGCCATTCAGCCCAACTCGTCTATGCAGATCAACCTGCCCCATCCACACTAGTCCCACCTGCTCACGTTTGGCCCATATCATAGAAACATAGAACATAGAAACATAGAAAATAGGTGCAGGAGGAGGCCATTCGGCCCTTCCAGCCTGCACCGCCATTCAATGTGATCATAGCTGATCATCCAACTCAGTATCCCGTACCTGCCTTCTCTCCATACCCCCTGATCCCTTTAGCCACAAGTGCCACATCTAACGCCCTCTTAAATATAGCCAATGAATTGGCCTCAACTACCTTCTGTGGCAGAGAATTCCAGAGACTCACCACTCTCTGTGTAAAGAATGTTTTCCTCATCTCGGTCCTAAAGGAATTCCCCCTTATCCTTAGACAGTGACCCCTTGTTCTGGACTCCCCCAACATCGGGAACAATCTTCCAGCATCTAGCCTGTCCAACCCCTTAAGAATTTTGTAAGTTTCTATAAGATCCCCTCTCAATCTCCTAAATTCCAGCGAGTACAAGCCGAGTCTATCCAATCTTTCCTCATATGAAAGTCCTGACATCCCAGGAATCAGTCTGGTGAATCTCTATGGCAAGGATGTCTTTCCTCAGATTTGGAGACCAGAACTGTACGCAATACTCCAGGTGTGGCCTCACCAAGACCCTGTACAACTGCAGTAGAACCTCCCTGCTCCTATACTCAAATCCTTTCGCTATGAATGCTAACATACCATTTGCTTTCTTCACTGCCTGCTGCACCTGCATGCCTACTTTCAATGACTGGTGTACCATGACACCCAGGTCTCGTTGCATCTCCCCTTTTCCTAATCTGCCACCATTCAGATAATAGTCTACCCTCATGTTTTTGCCACCAAAGTGGATAACCTCACATTTATCCACATTATACTGCATCTGCCATGCATCTGCCCATTCACTCACCCAGCCTATCCAAATCACCCTGCAGCCTCCAAGCATCCTCCTCACACCTAACTATACCCCCCCAGCTTGCTGTCATCTGCAAATTTGGAGATGTTGCATTGAATTCCCTCGTCCAAATCATTAATATATATTGTAAATAGCTGGGGTCCCAGCACTGAGCCTTGCGGCACCCCACTAGTCACTGCCTGCCATTCTGAAAAGGATATCCCTCTCTTAATGTCTTTAATTTGGGAAGGGGAGGAAGATACATCTGGGCACATCTGGGATGAGTGCACAATTGGAGAGCAGAGGGAACAGCTGGACACAGCTGGTGTGTACAGGGAAAAGTTGGACACAGCTGGAAAGCAGAGGGAAGAGCTGGAAAGTAGAGGGAACAGCTGGACGCAGCTGGAAAGCGGAGGGAATAGCTGACACAGCTGGAATGTAGAGGGAACAACTGGACAGCTGGAAAGCAGAGGAAACAGCTGGAAGCAGAGGGAACAGCTGGACACAGCTGGAAAGTGGAGGAAACAGCTGGAAAGTAGAGGGAACAGCTGGAGAGTAGAGGAAACAGTTGGAAAACGGCTGGATACAGTTGGAAAACAGAGGGAACAGCTGGACACAGCTGGAAAGTAGAGGGAACAACTGGACACATCTGGAATGTAGAGGGAACAATTGGACGCGACTGGAATGTAGAGGGAACAACTGGACACAGCTGGAAAGCAAAGGAAACAGCTGAACACAGCTGGAAAGCAGAGTCAACAACTGGATACAGCTGGAAAGCTGAGGAAACAGCTGGACACAGTTGGAAAGCAGCGGAAACAGCTGGACACATTTGGAAACTAGAGGGAACAGCTGGAAAGCTGGAAAGGAGGGGGAACAGCTGGACGCAGCTGGAAAGCAGAGGGAACAGCTGAACGCAGCTGGAGATGAGGGGGAACAGCTGGACGCAGTTGGAAAGTAGAGGGAACAGCTGAACACAGCAGGAAAGTAGAGGGAACAACTGGACACAGCTGGGAAGTAGAGGGAACCGCTGGAATGCAGAGGAGGCCACAGCTGGAAAGAGAAGGATACAGCTGGAAAGCACGTGAAACATCTGGACACAGCTGGAAAGCAGGGGGAACATCTGGACACATCTGGCGAGCCAGGCTGCTCCCCGGCCCCGCACCTACCTCGTACTCCGTGTCTCGGCAGAGGGTGACGTAGGAAAAACATTCGGTGGCGCCGGTACAGGTGGGTGTCCGCCCCCTGCGGGCGAGAGCAGCCGCGATTAACGCTCGTACACCTTGCCCCCCACCCCACCCCCACCCCCATCCGGCCACCATCCCCTCCCTCCCTCCCTCAATCCCCTCCCCACATCCCACCCCTTCCTCCCCCAATCTCCATCCCCATCCCACACAATCATCCCACCCCCATCTGACCACAATCCCCTCCCTCCCCCAATCTCCCCCCCATCCCATCCCCATCCGACCACAATCCACTCCTCCCCATCCAACCCCAATCAGTTGTGAGTCTGTGGAATTCTCTGCCTCGGGCGGCGGTGAAGGCCAATTCAGCCATGATCACAGTGAATGGCGGTGTTGGCTCGATGGGCTGAATGGCCTACTCCTGCGCCTATTGCCAATGTTTGTATGTTTCTAACCCTCCGCATCCCACCCCAATCACCCCCATCCCACCCATACTACCCCAAATCCTCCTGCTCCCCCTACCATATTCCACCAGGGAACCTCCCCCTTTCCTCCCCCCCCCCTCTACCCCCTCCTCGCCCCACACCTCTCCCTTCCCCATCCCACCCTCTCCCCTCCCCTCCCCCCTCTCGCTTCCCCATCCCACCCTCTCCTCCTCTGCCCACCCCTCCCCCTTCCCCACTCCCCCTTCTCCCCCATCCCTCCCCCCCTCCCCATCCCATCCTCTCCCCACCCCTCCCTCATCCCTCCCATTTTGAAAGCCCCCCCCCTCTCCCCACCACCACACGTCCCCCCTGCCTCCCACACTCTCCCCCCTCCACCCCTCCCCCTCTCCCCACCACCACCCCTCCCCCCCCCCCCAGCACCACCCCTCCCCCTCTCCCCATCCCCCACCCCTCCCCCCTCCCCATCCCCCACCCCTCCCCCCTCCCCATCCCCCACCCCTCCCCCCTTCCCACCACCACCCCTCCCCCTCTCCCCATCCCCCACCCCTCCCCCCTCCCCATCCCCCACCCCTCCCCCCTCCCCATCCCCCACCCCTCCCCCCTTCCCACCACCACCCCTCCCCCTCTCCCCAGCACCACCCCTCCCATCCCCCACCCTCTCCCCCCCTCCTCTTCACCCACCTTCCCCCTCTCCCTTCCCCATCCCACCCCCTCTCCCCACCGTCTCCCCCCCTCACTCCCTTCCCCACCCCCCTCCACGCCCCCCCTCTGTCCCCGCGCCTGGGTGGGTGGGGAAGGGGTGGGTGGGGGAGGGCTGGGGGTGGGCAGCCTACCATTGTGCCGAGACCCCCGGGCACAGGAGCGGGGCGAGGAGGAGGTGGACAGACACCGGGAACATGCCGGCAGCTGCAGCATCCTGGAGGTGGAGAGATGGAGCAGGTTACAGCACTGGCCCAGCCCGGCCCGGCCCGGCCCGGCCCGGGGGAAGGGCCCCGGGGAGAGAGTCCGAGATACAGACTCACCGACCCTCCCCACTCCCCCACACACACACACTATCACACACACACACTGTCCCACACACACACACTATCCCACACACACACACTATCCCACACACACACACTATCACACACACACACTGTCCCCCACACACACACTATCCCACACACACACACTATCACACACACACACACACACTATCCCACACACACACTATCACACACACACACTGTCCCACACACACACACTATCCCACACACACACACTATCACACACACACACACTATCCCACACACACACTATCCCACACACACACTATCCCACACACACACTATCCCACACACACACACACACACACACACACACACACTATCCCCCACACACACACTATCCCACACACACACACACTATCCCACACACACACACACTATCCCACACACACACACACTATCCCACACACACACACACTATCCCACACACACACACACTATCCCACACACACACACACACACACTATCCCACACACACACACACACTATCCCACACACACACACACTATCCCACACACACACACACTATCCCACACACACACACTATCCCACACACACACACTATCCCCCCCACACACACTATCCCACACACACACACACACACACACTATCCCCCACACACACACTATCCCACACACACACACACACTAACCCACACACACACACTATCACACACACACACACTATCCCACACACACACACACTATCCCCCCCACACACACTATCCCACACACACACACACTATCCCACACACACACACTATCCCACACACACACACTATCCCACACACACACTATCCCACACACACACTATCCCACACACACACACACACACACACACACACACACACACACACACACACACACACACACACACTATCCCCCACACACACACTATCCCACACACACACACACTATCCCACACACACACACTATCCCACACACACACACTGTCCCACACACACACACTATCCCACACACACACACTATCCCACACACACACTGTCCCACACACACACACTATCCCACACACACACACTATCCCACACACACACACTATCACACACACACACTGTCCCACACACACACACTATCCCACACACACACACTATCCCACACACACACACTATCCCACACACACACACTATCCCACACACACACACTGTCCCACACACACACACTATCCCACACACACACTATCCCACACACACACACTATCCCACACACACACACACTATCCCACACACACACACACTGTCCCACACACACACACTATCCCACACACACACTGTCCCACACACACACACTGTCCCACACACACACACTATCCCACACACACACTGTCCCACACACACACACACTATCCCACACACACACTGTCCCACACACACACACACTATCCCACACACACACACTATCACACACACACACTATCACACACACACACACTATCCCACACACACACACACACTATCACACACACACACTGTCCCACACACACACACTGTCCCACACACACACACTGTCCCACACACACACTGTCCCACACACACACACTATCCCACACACACACTGTCCCACACACACACACTATCCCACACACACACTGTCCCACACACACACACTATCACACACACACACTGTCCCACACACACACACACTATCCCACACACACACACTATCACACACACACACTATCACACACACACACACTATCCCACACACACACACACACTATCACACACACACACTATCACACACACACACACTATCCCACACACACACACTATCACACACACACACACTATCCCACACACACACACTATCACACACACACACTGTCCCACACACACACACTGTCCCACACACACACACTATCCCACACACACACTGTCCCACACACACACACTATCACACACACACACTGTCCCACACACACACACTATCCCACACACACACTATCCCACACACACACACTATCCCACACACACACACTATCCCACACACACACATGCACACACACACACACACTATCCCACACACACACACTATCCCACACACACACACTATCCCACACACACACACTATCCCACACACACACACTATCCCCACACACACACACTATCCCACACACACACACTATCCCACACACAC
>CAUPSL010000829.1:0-36253 GCA_963514005.1 Raja brachyura | reverse complement strand
AACCCGGGTGTCTGGGCAGTGAGGCAGTGGATAATTTCACATGCTCTTTCGTTTAGTACTTGTTACGGAAATTAAACCGAGTGAAAGAAAACTCAACTAATCAAAAAACAGGGGATCCTATAACCTGACACTTTATAAAGTCTCTGTCTGTTATAAAGCATGGGTGGTCACGGTGGCGCGGCGGTAGAGTTGCTGCCTTAACGCGGACACAGTGCCGGAGACCCGGGTTCCATCCCCACTACGCGTGCTGTCTGTACGGAGTTTGGACGTTTTCTCCGAGATCTTCGGTTTCCTCCCACACTCCAAAGACGTACGGGATTGTAGTTAATTGGCTTGGTATAAATGTAAAAATTGTCCCTGGTGTGTGTACGATAGTGTAAATGTGCGGGGATCGCTGGTCGGCACGGACCTGGTGGGCCGAAGGGCCTGTTTCCGTGCTGGATCTCCAAACACAGGCCAGGATATAACACCAAAGCCTCGACTTCCTCCACAGGTTCAGGACATTTGACGGGAGGGACAGTGACGAGCTTTGCTCTACAACCACAAGAGCTGCACGGAAACATAGAAACACAGACAATAGGTGCAGGAGGAGGCCATTCGGCCCTTCTAGCCAGCACCGCCATTCATTGTGATCGTGGCTGATTCATAATCAGGAACCGTGCCTGCCTTCTCCGCATATCCCTTCATTCCGCTAGACTCAAAATGCTGGAGTGACTCAGCGGGACAGGCAGCGTCTCTGGGAGACGGAATGAGCGACCCTTCTTCAGACCCGAAACGTCACCCATTCCTTCTCTCCAGAGATGCAGCCTGTCCCGCTGAGTTACTCCGGCATTTTTGTGTCTATATTTGGTGTAAACCAGCATCTGCAGTTCCTTCCGACGCAGACCAGATAATCCACAAGGAACTACAAAAGAGTTACGCTCGAGTGCAAGAGGAAGTCCAATCCCTTCCTGGAGAGGCCAACTACAGATGGGGCCGTTGTGTCTGCTACACTGTCTAGAAACGTCTCCAAGTGGCTTCATCACTCACAGAGATTCCCAGCATCATTCCCGGACGTGGAGATGTTTCCTGGACCTAGCCGCTTGCCCTTGAAGCTGTGACTCCTGACCCCCCTCACAATACAAGGTCACCCAGCTTATCCAGGAGGCGCCAACTCAGATTGTAAAGTAAACAATGGAGATATGTGTCATAGAAACATAGACAATAGGTGCAGGAGTAGGCCATTCGGCCCTTCGAGCCTGCACCGCCATTCAATATGATCATGGCTGATCATCCCCAAACAATACCCCGTTCCTGCCTTCTCCCATATCCCCTGCCTCCGCTATCTTTAAGAGCCCTATCTAGTTCTCTCTTGAAAGTATCCAGAGAACCTGCCTCTGAGGCAGAGAATTCCACAGACTCACAACTCTCTGTGTGAAAAAGTGTTTCCTTGTCTCCGTTCTAAATGGCTTGCCCTTATTCTTACATTTGGGTGACAATGAGGCAAACTAAAGTGTACTCTGTAAGTGGCATCAGATTGTGCGCTGCCACACTGTGACATTCACTGCCGCAACGTCCATTTGAAGAGTTCTCGACTGATTCATTCATTGAAAGCACGAAACAGGCGGTCTGGCCCATTGTGTCCACACCAACCATCGACCTCCCATGCACTCGAGTTCTACACTATCCCACTCTCTCATCCACTCCCGACACACCAGGGGCAATTCACTTACTGGTCTGCATGTCTTTGGGATGTGGGAGGAACCCAAGAGCCCAGAGTCAAAGGGAGAACGTGCAAACTCCACGCAGATAGACAACACTCGTGGTCAGGAGTGAACTGGACTAATACCAGATGCAATGGCAGTGACTGGACACGAGGACTTCAAATAGATGTTTAATTGTCTTCCACAACTGACCGAGGTCAGTGGGCAGAAGGGCGAGGAAGTGGGGGAGTGTGGCTGGCGGAGACTTGGCACCAAACATCACAGAGCAGGACCCTCCACTCCGGGCTCCTCCTCATTACCACCACAGAATCATCGAGTCACACGGCACGGAAACAGGCCCTCAGCCCATCTGGGCCATGCCCACCAAGATGCCCCGTCCCATTTGCCTGCGTTTGGCCTACCCCCCTGGAGGCCCTGCAGCAGCCTGGGGCTCGCCTAGATCGGGGACCCGCTCCAGAAGACCCCGTGGGCGGGCAAGACTGGACCTGGCGACTCTTGCATTCGGTCTCAGTGGACTATTTCACTAATTGGTGGTTGTGCTTGGTTACAGTAATACTTTACTGAATTGTATGCAAGAAATGGATTTTTATTGTCCCTGCATACATGTGATTATAAAGACCCTTTAGATTTAGAGATAGAGAGTGGAAACAAGCCCTGTGGCCGCCGAGACCTCACTGACCAGCAATCACTCCATACACTGACACTATCGTACACACTAGGGAAAAAATACTGTTTTTACAATAGACAATAGTTGCAGGAGTAGGCCATTCGGCCCTTCGTGCCAGCACCGCCATTCAATGTGAACATGGCTGATCATCCCCAATCAGTACCCCGTTCCTGCCTTCTCCCCATATCCCCTGACTCCACTATCTTTAAGAGCCCTATCTAGCTCTCTCTTGAAAGCATCCAGAGAACCGGCCTCCACCGCCCTCTGAGGCAAAGAATTCCACAGACTCACCACTCTCTGTGAGAAAAAGCGTTTCCTCGTCTCCGTTCTAAATGGCTTACCCCTTATTCTTAAAGCCTAAATTCTAATTGGCTTTACAAAGCCAATTCACCTGCAAACCCGCACGTCTTTAGTGTACAGCTCATTAACTGCATGGCCTGTCTAGTGGACTAAACCGCCACACTCGGTCCAGCCCCACTCTGTGCCAGGGAGCTGTGGGTGCTAGTACGTGCGAAGTGGGCAGGCGTGTGGGACAATGGGACCTCTGCCAGCTCTCACTGCAACCTTCAGCAGCACCATCACCGCCCACAGCCACGGCCGTGGATTTGATTTATTGTCATGGTCTTCAATGACGAGACAACAAATTATTTTTCCCTTCGTCATACAAAAAAAAACACACACATATAACATGTAAGAAACATAAGATTATTAAGGGTTTGGACACGCTAGAGGCAGGAACATGTTCCCAATATTGGGGGAGTCCAGAACCAGGGGCCACAGTTTAAGAATAAGGGGTAAGCCATTTAGAACAGAGACGAGAGAAACACTTTTTCACACAGAGAGTTGTGAGTCTGTGGAATTCTCTGCCTCAGAGGGCGGTGGAGGCCGGTTCTCTGGATGCTTTCAAGAGAGAGCTAGATAGGGCTCTTAAAGATAGCAGAGTCAGGGGATATGGGGGAAGGCAGGAACGGGGTACTGATTGGGGATGATCAGCCATGATCACATTGAATGGCGGTGCTGGCTCGAAGGGCCTAATGGCCTCCTCCTGCACCTGTTGTCTATTGGACAACACCCATCTCTGCTTCCACACCAAGAGTTGACCTACCGAGTGGTCTCCATTCCCGTCAAAAAACATATCCTTCAGCAGCCTGCCGGGGTCTGGGATGGGAGGGAGGATCCACCTCCTCAGCCTGCAGTGAGAGAGGATAGTTAGTCGCGTGGAGGGTGAAGGGATTTGCACCATCCATTGAGCCCGCGCCGACCAGTGATCCCCGCACATTAACACTATCCTACACACACTAGGGACAATTTACATTGATACCAGCCAATTAACCTACAAACCTGTATTTCAAGAGAGAGCTAGATAGGGCTCTTAAAGATAGCGGAGTCGGGGGATATGGGGAGAAGGCTGGAACGGGGGTACTGAATGGGGATGATCAGCCATGATCACATTGAATGGCGGTGCAGGCTCGAAAGGACAAATGGCCTACTCCTGCACCTATTGTCTATTGGCAGTGGAGTGTGGGAGGAAATTAGAGAGATTGGGTGGGGGGAAGAGGGGGGTGGGTGGGGGAGAGAGGGGCTGGGTGGGGGAGAGACGGGCTGGGTGGGGGAGAGACGGGCTGGGTGGGGGAGGAGACGGGCTGGGTGGGGGAGAGACGGGCTGGGTGGGGGAGAGACGGGCTGGGTGGGGGAGAGACGGGCTGGGTGGGGGAGAGACGGGCTGGGTGGGGGAGAGACGGGCTGGGTGGGGGATAGAGGGGCTGGGTGGGGGAGAGACGGGCTGGGTGGGGGAGAGACGGGCTGGGTGGGGGAGAGACGGGCTGGGTGGGGGAGAGACGGGCTGGGTGGGGGAGAGAGGGGCTGGGTGGGGGGAGAGAGGGGCTGGGTGGGGGAGAGAGGGGCTGGGTGGGGGAGAGAGGGGCTGGGTGGGGGAGAGAGGGGCTGGGTGGGGGAGAGAGGGGCTGGGTGGGGGAGAGAGGGGGCTGGGTGGGGGAGAGAGGGGCTGGGTGGGGGAGAGAGGGGCTGGGTGGGGGAGAGAGGGGCTGGGTGGGGGAGAGAGGGGCTGGGTGGGGGAGAGAGGGGCTGGGTGGGGGAGAGAGGGGCTGGGTGGGGGAGAGAGGGGCTGGGTGGGGGAGAGAGGGGCTGGGTGGGGGAGAGAGGGGCTGGGTGGGGGAGAGAGGGGCTGGGTGGGGGAGAGAGGGGCTGGGTGGGGGAGAGAGGGGCTGGGTGGGGGAGAGAGGGGCTGGGTGGGGGAGAGAGGGGCTGGGTGGGGGAGAGAGGGGCTGGGTGGGGGAGAGAGGGGCTGGGTGGGGGAGAGAGGGGGGTGGGTGGGGGAGAGGGGGGGTGGGTGGGGGAGAGGGGGTGGGTGGGGACAGGGTGAAAGCGGGGTATGGAATGGGCTGCCTTCTGCTAAAGATGTCAAGCTTGTTCAGTGCTGCTGGGTGATCCAGGTGAGCGGAGATTGCCCAGAGGGTGGTGAATCTGTGGAATTCATTGCCACAGACGTCTGTGGAGGCCAAATTGTTTTTAAGGCAGAGATAGATAGATTCTTAATTAGTGGGGGCGTCAGGGGTTATGGGGAGATGGCAGGAGAATGGGGTTGAGAGAGAGCGATAGATCAGCCGTGATTGAATGGTGTAGTAGACTGGATGGGCTGAATGGCCTAATTCTGCTCCTATCACCGATGGAATTGCCTGCTATTGGGCTTGAAGCGAACGGCCAAGTTGTCCCTTACTGCTTCAGCTTGGCGAAGAGCAAGATTGCCGTCACAGCCACCAGCACTGGGATGAAGATGAGCAGAGCGATGCTCCAATCCAATGTTGTCCCGGCATCTTCCCCTGCGGGCAACACAGGTGACATACGTGTAACATACGTGACGGTGCGGTGGCGACATCGGGCAGCAAAACGGGGCAGAGCCACAGGGGGGAAAGGCGAGAAGAAATCAGTGCTGGAGGCTTGGGAAAGGGGCGCAGCGGAGGTCGACCGGAATGTACCAGAAAGGACAAAGGTCAAAGGACAAAGGACATTTATTGTCACATACACCAATTGGTGCAGTGAACTTTGTCTTGCCATGCAGCACATAGATAAAGATAAGACATAACATTAAAGAATTTAACATAAAACATAAAAAACATCCCCCCCACAATGGCTCCCATTATGAGGGAAGGCACAAAGTCCAGTCCCATCCCCAGTTCATCCATAGTCGGGCCTATTGAGGCCTCCACAGTCGCCGCTATGGGGGCCGATGTTCCAGGCCCTTCTTCGCCGGGTGATGGTGCTCCGGCGGCGGGAGAACCCTCTCAACGGCTCAGGGTGCCTGTAACGGCCGCTTCCTTGCTGGAGACCGCGGCTTCCGATGTCAACAAGGCCGCGCTGGATGGAGCTCCTCAACTGGCGATCTCGCCGAGAGATCCCAGGCTCCCGATGTTCGAGCTCAGCGCCTCCACCCGCAGCTCTGCGATGGTCACCTGCGGTCTTCAGCTCACCGGAGCTCCAGCGCGGTGACCCGGGCAAGGTATCGCCCGCTCCGCTCCACGATGACGCTGCGCCGCTGCCGAAGCCGTGGCTCTGGGCGGTCCCCCCCCCCCCCCAGGAAACGCCGCTCCAGGCCCGCTGGTAGGCCATGAGGACGGGTCGACGGTGCAGCCCGGAGAAACGCCGCCTCTCTGACCAGGTAGGGACCCGAGAAAGCAGTTTCCCCCTTCCCCTCCCCCACCCTGCATAAAAAAGGCCGGGACTCCGAAAAACAAAAAACTCAACTAACTAAAAATAAAAAAGAGAGAGCGGGCGCTAGCCACAGGGACAGAGGCCGGACACACTTGTGGCCCTGTCCCACGGTACGAGTTCATTCCAAGAGCTCTCCCGAGTTTAAAAAAACCCAAATCTCGCTGTAAGCGCGGAGAATGAACGTAGCGGGTACGTCGGAGCTCGGGGACGTCTCCTAGCGGCTCGTAACGCTAACGGCAGGGACTCTGGAAGATTCGCTAATGGCAGGTAAGCACAGGAAGACTCGTGAAGATTTTTCAACATGTTTGAAAAATGCCCACGAGAGCCCCGAGTACCGAGGAGCGGCCATTACCGTAAATCTCCGAGTTCGAATCAGGGGCAAACTCGGGAGAGATCTTGGAATGAACTCGTACTGTGGGACAGGGCCATTAGTTTGTGTTCTTTGGAACTCCAGGGGGGGGGTGGGGGGAGATAGGATAGTGGCGTTTAAGACTTTTGGATAGGCACATGGACCTGCAGGGAATGGAGGGATATCAGTTATATGCAGGCAGATGAAAGTTAGTGTTGGCACCATGGACAGCACAGACATTGTGGGCCGAAGGGCCTGTTCTTGTGCTGCAGGCTCCATGTTCCAAGTGTAGACATCATGGCATTGAGGAGGGTGGTCTTCTCCTCCAGCAGAACGGGATGGGTTGCATCGTCTAGTTTAGTTTAGTGGAGAGATGCAGCGCGGAAACAGACACTGTGGCCCACCGACCTGTGATCCCCACACACTACTCACTTCAAGTCACTTTTAGTTCTATAGTTTTATTTATAAAACAACTCTCGTTGGCCAAAGTGCTTTACATTGGTGGAAGTACTAACGTTATACAACAGTGGTTCATAGATTAAGTACATACATAAATACACAGATATAGCCCTCACTCAGAGGATGTCAAGAAAGGCGCCACCACCGTCCTACACACTCGAGCAAAAGGCTCACTTTTATATAGTGAGCCAATTAACCTGCATAGCTGATGGTCTTTAAGTGTGGGAGGAAATCGAAGATCTCGGAGAAAAGCTTAGGTCTTTATTCTTTGGAGCGCAAAAGGTTAAGGGGGGACTTGATTGAGGTCTTTAAAATGATGAAAGGGATAGACAGAGTTGACGTGGATAAGCTTTTCCCATTGAGGGTAGGGAAGATTCAAACAAGAGGGCATGACATGAGAGTTAAGGGACAGAAGTTTGGTGGCTGTGTGGAATGATCTTCCAGCAGAAGTGGTGGAGGCAGGATCGATTTTAACATTTAAAAGTAAAGTGGATAGGTATATGGACGGGAAGGGAAAGGAGGGGTATGGTCTGAGTGCAGGTAGATGGGGCTAGGGGAAAATAAATGGTCGGCACGGACTGGAAGGGCCGAGAGGGCCTGTTTCCGTGCTGTAATTGTTATATGGTTATATGGTTATCACCTATCTATGTTCTCCACAGATGCTGCCTGACCCACTGAGTTACTCCAGCACTCTGTGAAACGTCACCTATCCATGTTCTCCACAGATGCTGCCTGACCCACTGAGTTACTCCAGCACTCTGTGAAACGTCACCTATCCATGTTCTCCACAGATGCTGCCTGACCCGCTGAGTTGCATGAAGCCAGCTTGCTAATGGAAGGGCAGTGAACTACCGAAGCTTACCGAAATAGTGCTCGGGTGTCCACTCACTCCAAATCCCAGAGGAGCCACACGTCTCGTACATGGCCCGCACCTGGATGGTGTTCCTGGACTTGGTGTCGGCATCCATGATCTTCCCCGTTGGTCTCTGGAACTGGAGGTGAGAAGAATTTACAATCCCAGACAGAAACGTTCTGCCGAGTAGATTACCCGTCACACGTTCTGCTTTAGTGGTGGCGCAGCAGGTGGGGCTACTGCCTCATAACGCCCGAGACCAGTGATCGATCCTGACCTCGGGTGCTGTCTGTGTGGAGTTTGCACACTCTCACCATGACCGTGTGGGTTTCCTCTGGGTGCTCCGGCTTCCTCCCACATTCCAAAGACGTGCGCGTCTTTCACCCAGAGAGTTGCGAATCTCAGCCTCAGAGGGCGGTGGAGGCCGGTTCTCTGGATGCTTTCAAGAGAGAGCTAGATAGGGCTCTTAAAGATAACGGAGTCAGGGGATAAGGGGAGAAGGCAGGAACGGGGTACTGATTGGGGATGATCAGCCATGATCACATTGAATGGCGGTGCTGGATCGAAGGGCCGAACGGCCTCTACTCCTACACCTATTGTCTATTGGTGGGTAATTGGCCCCTGAACATTGTGTAGGGAGTGGATGAACATAGAACTAGTGTGAGCAGGACTATCTGTAATCATAAACTCACCGGGTCAGGTCTGAAGATCGGTCTCGACCCGAAACGTCACCTATTTTTTTTCTCCAGAGAACCTGCCTGTCCTGCTGAGTTACTCGAGCACCGTGTGTCTATCTTTGGTGTAAACCAGCATCTGCAGTTCCTTCCTTCATAACCTTAATCAGACTTTACCTTGCACTAAAGGTTAGTCCCTTTATCCTGTGTCGGTACACTGTGGACGCCTCGATTGTAATTATATTTCGTCTGTTTGCTGACGGGACCATATAAAGGTTATAAAAATAAACTCATTATTTTAAAAAAATATTTTTTACACAATAGGTGCACGAGTAGGCCATTCGGCCCTACGAGCCAACAGCGCCATTCGATGTCAACAGCCTCCTGTCTACATGTGACCCACAGCCCTCGACTCCCTGTATACTCAGACAGACGTCTAAAAGCCCCTTCAACAAGGACACAGACTCACCGAATATTTCACCCATGAAGCCTGCTTGACGCTCCGGACTCTTGCTTCGTATTTGGTGCAGTGTGATTTCCATTCGATGGGAATCTCCCAGCTCACGTTAAAGCCGTCGGGAATGCGCTCGACATTTATCCTTCGTGGAGGGCACAATTTCACTTCAAGGAAGTAGAAGGTAGTTTAGTTCAGTTTGTTGTCACGTGTACCGAGCTACAGCTAACCAGTCAGCAGAAAGACAATACGCGATTACATTCCAGCTGTTCACAGTGTAACAGTTACAGGATAAATGGAACAATGTTTAGCGCAAGATACAGCCGGTAAAGGCCGATCAAAGACAGGCCAAGGATCTCCAACGAGGTGGAGAGTAGTTCGGGACTGCTCTCTCATTGTTGGTACAATGGTTCAGTCACAAGATTCTTCCTGCTTTGCTGGAGTCTATGTCTCCATAAAGTATTTTCAGTTATTCCAACTGTTTGACAGAACATGGAACATAGCCTGATACAGCAACAGGCCCTTCAGCCCACAATCTCTGTGCATGACCCCAAGTTAAACTAATCTCTGCTTGCACGCGATCCGTATCTAAGGATAAGGGGGAATTCCTTTAGGACCGAGATGAGGAAAGCATTCTTTACACAGAGAGTGGTGGGTCTCTGGAATTCTCTGCCACAGAAGGTCGTTGAGGCCAGTTCATTGGCTATATTCAAGAGGGAGTTAGATGTGGCCCATGTGACTAAAGGGATCAGGGGGTATGGAGAGAAGGCAGGTACGGGATACTGAGTTGGATGATCAGCCATGATCATATTGAATATTTTTCTATATTTCTATGTATCCCTCCGATGCCCGCAACTACAGTCAGCTTGGCTGAAGAGTTTCATAGAAACATAGAAATTAGGTGCAGGTGTAGGCCATTCGGCCCAACGATCCTGCACCGCCATTCAATATGATCATGGCTGATCATCCAACTCAGTATCCCGTACCTGCCTTCTCTCCATACCCCCTGATCCCTTTAGCCACAAGGGCCACATCTAACTCCCTCTTAAATATAGCCAATGAACTGGCCTCAACTACCCTCTTAGTTGAGGCCAGTTCATTGGCTATATTTAAGAGGGAGTTAGATGTGGCCCTTGTGGCTAAAGGGATCAGGGGGTATAGAGAGAAGGCAGGTACGGGATACAAATCTGTGGCAGAGGGTAGTTTCACTTGATACCACGTCACTGAGGATCAGCATTGCATGGATCTTAGTGTAGAACAGTCTGCACAGGCTAGTGAGAGTATTGGGTGCAGTTTTGGTCCCCTAATCTGACGAAGGACATTCTTACTATTGAGGGAGTGCAGCGTAGGTTCACCAGGTTAATTCCTGGGATGGCAGGTCTGTCATTTTGGACCCCATTTCGCAACATGAAAATATGATTAAAGCCTCCATAAAAACCAACTTTTAATATAAAAATAAACTGTGTACCTTTTTTTCTCCCCTACGCAAAATCCTTCCCGTTGTCGGCGCTCACGACTTTTGAAGGTGATTTTTAAATTACTCTAGCTAATAAATAATCTAGCGTAATTTAAAAATACCTTGATGAATGAAATGTCGGAGCCATTTTTCTTCCGCATTGAAATCGCCCGATTTTCCCAGTCTGCAGAAAAACGGCACTTTCAGCCCGCCCCCCTCTGAAAGGCGCCAAAGTCACGCACACGGGGAGAGGCAGAACCACAGCGCTGCTCAAGGTAAGTTTTGTAACATACCTACAAGGATTACTTGGTGTCATGTACAGTACAGGGGTTGTGGGCCAAAAGGCCAGCTCCAGTGCTGTGTTATTCTCTGTACTATGCACCTTCACACCCAATAGGTCAAATGGCTTCCATCCAAGTTGCAAGTGTATAAATATCCTGTGTAACTTTGTGAAAAACAGAGCTACTCTGGCCAATATTTCTCCCTGGTTTAACTTTACAAAAGCAGGTTGTGGTCAGGTGCTGATCCTGGTTTGATGGGACCTCAGTGTGTTTACACCGATCACCCTGCTACTAACGTTCCTCGTTGAGACTGCACTCTGGCTCCAAGGGCAGTGCCGACGTTTTGTGCGGATGGATTGCCAGATGGAATTAACAAACTTGCCCCAAGTCCTAAGGAGAACAAGACTGTGGGAGGCAAGAGGAGCCTGGAGAGACAACAGCCAAGGGGACAAGCAATGGAAGGTCCTGGACTGGAGATGTCCCATCTCTCAGTACCTGGCCATTCCTGTCCACCACACAGAGAGACAAGGGCAGGGATGGACTATCTGCCCCTTGCACCATCGAGAACATCATCGGCACACACAGCGTTGCTGGAGAAAAGGAATAGGTGACGTTTTGTGTCTTCACGTCTGAAGGAATCAAGGAATGAAGAATGGTCTTGACCCGAAACGTCACCTCTCCAGAGATGCTGGCTGACCGGCTGAGTTACTCCAGCTTTTTGTGCCTATCTTCGGGGTAACCCAGCATCTGCAGTTCCTTCCTACACATCATAGATACAGGCCTCCTGCTCACAATATCTCACAACCGTGATACCAACAGACAGCCCTTCCATAAACTAGGGTACTGTCCGATTCACCTCTACCCCATTGTGGACATTGGACTCTGTCTGTGGAACTGATGCACTACAATGCTGACAACTATATTCTGCACTCTGTATCTTCCCCTTTGCTCCATCTATACAATACAATATCATTTATTGGCATTTGAACCTCATTGAGGTTCAAATGAAATTTAGTTTCTGCAGTCATACGAACAAGAAAAGAACCAAGACACAACACAATTTACACAAACATCCATCACAGTGAATCTCCTCCTCACTGTGATGGAAGGCAAAGTCTTATCTCTCCCCTGCACTCCCCATTCTCCTCCCGATGTCAGAGTCCAAGCCCCCGGCGAGCGATGGTAAATAAGTCCCGTGGCTATTCATGCCGCGCCGGGTGATGCAAGGCCCCGCTCCGGGTCTTGATGTTAGAGCCCCCAGCGGGCCCTAGCAAGTCCCGCGGCCATTAAAGCCGCGCCGGGCGATGTAAGGCCCCGCTCCAGGTCGTCCTCAACCCCGCAACTCGGGCGGGAGAAGTTGTTGCTGCGGGAGCTCCGAAAAGCGGTTTCCCACCAGAGACCCGCGAGCTCCTGGTGTTACCGTCCACCGGCCTGCAGCTGGAGCCTCTGAGTCTCCGGGGTCGGGCAGCAGCAGCGCGCCACCACAGCTCCTCCCGTTCCCAACTCGGTCAGCTCCACGACGGTGAGTAGTCCGCAGCTCTGCGACTGGAGCCCCAGGTCCGGTTGGAGGCCGCTCCACGGTGCTAGGCCCCAACGACAACGGAGACCCGACACAGGAAAGGTCGGGTCCTCCGTACAGGGGAAAGATTTAAAAATTTCCCCCACCCCACCCCCCCGCCCCCCACACATACCCAGCTAAAAAAAAACACTAACTAACTACAATCAAACAAGACAAAAAATATAAAAAGACAGACGGACTGCAGAGGCCGCTGCAACGAGAGTCGTGCCGAATGTACTATAGTACTGGAGTTTGGTTTGATTACATTTATGTACGGTATTGTCCAAATTGATTGGACTGCAGGCAAACTAAAGCTTTTCACTCTGCCTTGGTACACGTGGCTATAATAAATGTAAATATAACCTCCACACTATCAGGGCTGATGTGGTTGAAGCCGTGCCTCTGTGTTTCCGTCCATCCACAGACACCTTTCACCCAATTTCATATCAAACATCTGCCATCTGCTAGTTTATAAATGACGGGCTGCTTCCATTGACCTTCAGAGGAACAAAGTGGTGAGGTGACTTTTCGGGATGCATCACAGTTTGGTTGGGGAACAGCTCTGACCAAGACTGCAAGAAATTGTAGAGAGTTGTGGATGGGGCCCAGTCCCACACACAGTCCACACTCCCCACCACTGTAGATGTGGCCCAGTCCCACACACAGTCCACACTCCCCACCACTGTAGATGTGGCCCAGTCCCACACACAGTCCACACTCCCCACCATTGTAGATGTGGCCCAGTCCCACACACAGTCCACACTCCCCACCACTGTAGATGTGGCCCAGTCCCACACACAGTCCACACTCCCCACCACTGTAGATGTGGCCCAGTCCCACACACAGTCCACACTCCCCACCACTGTAGATGTGGCCCAGTCCCACACACAGTCCACACCCCCCACCATTGTAGATGGGGCCCAGTCCCACACACAGTCCACACTCCCCACCATTGTAGATGTGGCCCAGTCCCACACACAGTCCACACCCCCCACCATTGTAGATGGGGCCCAGTCCCACACACAGTCCACACTCCCCACCATTGTAGATGTGGCCCAGTCCCACACACAGTCCACACTCCCCACCATTGTAGATGTGGCCCAGTCCCACACACAGTCCACACTCCCCACCATTGTAGATGTGGCCCAGTCCCACACACAGTCCACACTCCCCACCATTGTAGATGTGGCCCAGTCCCACACACAGTCCACACTCCCCACCATTGTAGATGTGGCCCAGTCCCACACACGAAATTACGTGCCTGCAGTCATACATATATAAAAATAACAATACCGTACAATAAACACAAAATTAACATCCACCACAGTGAGGAGGTTTGGTGAACTCACTGTGGTGGAAGGCAAAAGTCTTAGGGTCACTGTCTTTCTCCCCTCCTTATTCTCCCTCTGCGCTGAGGAGATCCAGGCCTCCGCCACCGCTGACGCCGGAACGCCGCCACAGGCCCGCTGCTGGAACACCGCCACAGGGCCCGCCGCTGGAACACCGCCACAGGGCCCGCCGCTGGAACACCGCCACAGGGCCCGCCGCTGGAACACCGCCACAGGGCCCGCCGCTGGAACACCGCCACAGGGCCCGCCGCTGGAACACCGCCCCAGGGCCCGCCGCCGGAACGTCGCTGGAGCACCGCAGCTCCCGAGACCCAGGTCGCCGCTGGAGCACCGCAGCTCAGAGGGAACCAGGCCGCCGCTGGAGCACCGCAGCTCCCGAATCCCATGTCGCCGCTGGAGCACCGCAGCTCAGAGGGAACCAGGCCGCCGCTGGAGCACCGCAGCTCCAGAAGCCCAGGTCGCCGCCGGAAGCAGGTCGCCGCTGAAGCTCTGAAGGCCGCGCCGCCGCCGCTGGAAGTTGGAAGGCCGTCACCAGGGCCTCAGCACAGACGGAGACGATGTCGGGGGACACGACAGGAAAAGTCGCATCCCCCCCGAAGGGAGAGACTAAAACACCGTTTCTCCCACCCTCCCCCCCCCCCCCCCCACACACATACACAACCCAACAAACCAAAAATAAACACCAAAAACAGGGACGAGGACAAAAATAAAATAAAAGACAGACGGACTGCAGGCGAGCCGCAGCTGACAAGCAGCGCCGCCACTTCCGGAAGTGGCGGCGCTGTTATCAGGCCGTTCACAGCCGTTATCAGGCAACTGAACCATCCTATCACCAACTAGAGAGCAGTGCTGAACTACTATCTACCTCATTGGTGACCCTCGGACTATCTTTGATCGGACTTTGCTGGCTTTGCCTTGCACTAAACGTTATTCATGCTATTCCCTTTATCACGTATCATCCCGATACACGTGACAATAAACTACACTCAAACTGCGGGACAGGCAGCATCTCTGGAGAGAAGGAATGGGTGACGTTTTCGGGTCGAGACCCTTCTTCAGACTGGTTAGGGATCAGGGAAACGAGAGATATAGACGGTGATGTGGAGAGATAAAGAACAATGAATGAAAGATATGCAAAAAAAAAGTATCGATGATAAAGAAAACAGGCCGTTGTTAGCCGTTTGTTGGGTGAAAACGAGAAGCTGGTATGCCTTGGGTGGGGGAGGGATAGAGAGACAGGGAATGCCGGGGCTTCCTGAAGTGAGAGAAATCAATATCCATACAAATGGACTGCAAGGTGCCCAGGAACAGAAGGAAGCTGAACCCAGGCAGCTTGGTCAACACGTGAACTGATCAAGGGTCCCCTAGTCCTCACCTTCCTCCCCATCAGCCGCCGCATACAACACATAATCCGCCAACATTTCCGCCACCTCCAACGGCATCCCACCACTGGCCACATCTACCCATCTCCCACCTCTTTCCGCAGAGACCGATCCCTCCGCAACTCCCTGGTCAACTCATCCTTCCCACACAAACCCCAGGTACCTTCCCAAGCAACTGCAGAAGATGCAACACCTGTCCGCAGATCTTCTCCCTTAACTCTGTCCATGGACCCCGAGTCCTTTCAGGTTAGGCAGAGGTTCACTTGCCCCTCCTCCAACCTCATCCACTGTATCCGTTGTTCTAGATGTGGACTCATACATCGGCGAGATCAAACGCAGGCTGGACGATCGTTTTGCAGAACACCTTCATTCAGCTTGCCCGAACCAACCTGATCTCCTGGTTGCCGGACATTTTAATTCTCCTTCCCATTCCTACACTGACCTTCCTGTCCTCGGTCTCCTCCATTGTCAAGGAGGCTAAACGCAAATTGGAGGAACAGCATGTCATATTTTGCTTGGGCAGCTTACAGCCCAGTGGTATGAATATTGATTTATCTCACGTCAGGAAACCCCGGCATTCCCTCTCTCTCTCTATCCCTCCCCCACCCCAGTCGCAGCAGCTTCACCAAGCAAACAGCTGACAATGGCCTGTTTCCTGTATCTTCCCTATGCCTCTGTCCCACTTAGGAAACCTGAACGGTAACCTCTGGAGACTTTGCGCCCCACCCAAGGTTTCCCTGCGGTTCCCGGAGGTTCCTGGAGGTTTTGGTCGGTCTCCCTAATGGCCGAAAGTGGTTTCCGTTTTTAAAAAAAATCGGTAATTTTTTAGTCAAAGCCGGTTGCGATGCTAGTTGAAGGCGGTTGCCGGAGGACAGAAACCTCCGGGAACCACACGGAAACCTTGGGCGGGACGCAAAGTCTCTGGAGGTTTCCTAACTGGGCTAGGGGCGTTACTGTTCGGCACGTGTCACCACACATCTCTGTCTATATCTCTTGTTTCCCTTTCCCCTGCCGCAGTCTGAAGAAGAATTTCAACCCGAAACGTCACCCATTCCTTCTCTCCAGAGATGCTGGCTGACCCGCTGAGTTAGTTACTCCAGCATCTTGTGTCTATCTTCGGTGTAAACCAGCACCTGCAGTTCCTTCCTACACATCTCCCACTGTGTTATCGTGGCTCTTATCCTCACATTTCCTGCACGTCAGCTGTTATCTGCGGTGTGATGTTGGTAATTTGCAGAAGTTTAATAATAACAATAACTGCTAATTTCCTGGTTTCAATATTTGCACAATAACAATCACTAAGATCACAGGCATTTTGAATGGAGACGTCTTAATATTAATGCAAGCTGAACCCTGCCCTTGGCATAGATCAAACAGTGCAGCACAGCAACAGGCCCTTCAGCCCATAATGTACAGCACAGCAACAGGCCCTTCAGCCCACAATGTACAGCACACCAAAGGCCCTTCAGCCCACAATGTACAGCACAGCAAAGGCCCTTCAGCCCACAATGTACAGCACAGCAACAGGCCCTTCAGCCCATAATGTACAGCACAGCAACAGGCCCTTCAGCCCACAATGTACAGCACAGCAACAGGCCCTTCAGCCCACAATGTACAGCACAGCAACAGGCCCTTCAGCCCACAATGTACAGCACAGCAACAGGCCCTTCAGCCCACAATGTACAGCACACCAAAGGCCCTTCAGCCCACAATGTACAGCACAGGAACAGGCCCTTCAGCCCACAATGTACAGCACACCAAAGGCCCTTCAGCCCACAATGTCGGTACCCAACACGATGTCAGGTTAAACTAATCTCCTCTGCCAATCTCGTCGTGATCCATATTCCTCCATTCCCTGCATTTGCCCATATCCCGCTAAACCTTTCCTATCCATGCACTTGTCCAAATGGGGTGGAAGATTGCAACCTTCACGGGGTCCGCCCTGTTTCGACGAATGCAATCAACCCGGCTTGCACAATCAAATAAGATCAAACAGAACCAGTTGGCCTACAACTTTAGGCTGTGCACGCCACACGCACAAGAAGACTTGTCCAAATGCTGTTTCTGTCCCTGCCTCACCTACCTCCTCCGGCAGCTTGGTCCATACCCCCACCACCGTGTTGAATGCTTGGGCCTCAGCTTCCTGTTACACTTCTCCTTCTCAACTTAAGCCAGTGCCCTCTGGTTCTCGATTCCCCAACTCCGAGTAAAAGACTCGTTTACAATCTATTCCCCTCGCGATGTTATTCACCTCTTTAAGATCCTGCGCTCAAAGGAGTGAGGTCTTTGTCTGCCCAACCTCTCCCTGTAGCTCGGGCCCACGGGTTCATGCAGCACCATCTCCGTGCTCTCTCCACTTGCTGATAGCGCCATTGGATGTGCAGGGAATGGAGGGATAAATAGACAATAGGTGCAGGAGTAGGCCATTCGGCCCTTCGAGCCAGCACCGCCATTCAATGTGATCATGGCTGATCATCCCCAATGGATTGTGCAGTCAGGTGGTCTTGGCCTCGTGTTGGCCAGAGACACGATGGGCCGAAGGGCCAGTTCCTGTGCTGTACATTCCGTGTCACTGGGGCACTGCTATGGGTAGGTGCATCACACAAGGTAACAATGGAGGGGGTGGGGAGTTGGATCATTGGTCACGCCCAGTTGGCATCAATGTGACTGCCCATGGGCTTGGCATCATCTCACCGAGACGGGCATTGGGTGAGCAGGAGTTGGCAGGGGCAGAAATTGCTATCAAAACATTGGGGGGGGGAAGAGACACAATTTTGTGGTGCCCGCACATGCGCACGCACACGCACGGCCGCACACACGAGGCTTCGGCCGTGGGCCCCGAGGACGGTAACATCGGGAGCCGACCTGGTTGGTGACCGGCTGTGAACTCCAGCAACAGCAGCTTTGTCCAACCCGAATTGTGCGGCTTGAATCGGCCCGTTCGTGGGGCCTTTCATCGCCCGTTGAGGGCTTCAACATCGGGAGCCTCGATCACCTCGATGCAGCAATTTGACCGCGGGCCGGTGGAAGATCCCGCGGCGATGAAAGGCCCCGCAAACGGGCCGGTTCATGCTCCGCTCTATGATCTTTGCTCCACCAGGACACCTCCCATCCTCCAATCACTGCGCTGAATCATCATATCCCGCCCCTCCACTGCCTGCTGACCGACGGCTCTCTCGTCCAATCGGCGCCCTCGACCACTAGTCCCACCCCCAGCGTCTTGCGGAAAGCGGAGATTTTTTAATGGGTTTTTTATCCGGATTACAAAACATGGTCCCCCACCTCTCAAAACATGGAGGGGACGCGCCCCCCACCTCACCCCACGTCCCCTCCCCGGGATATGCGCCCATGGAAGTTGAGCATAGGCACGTACCAAAGGCAAAACGCTCCAGCTGGTGGTAGAACGGTTTAATCTTCACCGAGGCGCTCACTCCTTGCACTCGACTGTTTAAAGCGTATTGTTTGTCTAGTATGTCGCCGTTAATCTGGCAGCCGGCGCGGCGGGTCCCTTCGTAGATGTAGTGGCTGCACTTCTGAATGCTCGCCATGGATTTCTGCCTGTGGGAGTACAAGGCAGGCTGGGTTCATGGACTACCACACACACACATAGTGGACCCAGCACAGTGACCATTCAACAGCCACACGGATCACTGCGTTCAGGTCCGACCTCCCTGCTGCAGGATCAACGTCACTGGACAGGGAAGGGCGCAGAGGAGGGGAGAGCACCAGTCTGACTATGGAAAGATTCAAAGGCCGACAAAAGCGCTGGGGAAACTCAGCGGGTGAAGGCAGCATCTATGGAGCGGAGGAATGGGTGACGTTTCGGGTGGAGTCTGCCCCGCTGAGATACTCCAGCACTCTGTGCCCGTCTCCTGCACTCAATACCCCCTCGGGGTATCTAGGGGGTATAAATCTAGAGTCTAAATCTAGGGGGCACAGGTTTAAGGTGAGAGGGGAAAGATTTATAAGGAACTTGAGGGGCAACTATTTTCACTACACGGGGGGCTGGTGGGCGAATGGAACTGGCAGAAGACGTTGAGCCGGGCATAAGTACTACATTTGAGAGCCTCTTGGACAGCAACATGGAGAGAATGTTTTGGGGTACATTGGGGCAAATGCAGGCAAATGGGACTAGTGTACTGTGTTTAGATCCAGTGATCCAGTGTGGAAACGGGCCCTTCAACCCTACGAGTGCAGGCTGACTAATGCTCACCCGTACACTTGTTGCATGATATCCCAGTCTTGCGTCCCACGCACTCAGGCCAATGAACCCACCAAGCTACACATCTTCCGGGTGCGAGAGGACACTGGCGTACCCAGAGAAACCCCACGCGGGTCCCAGCAGCCGTAGTCAGGATCGAACCTGTGTCTCTGGCGCTGTGAGGCAGCAACGCTGCTGCCCCCCCGAAGCTCAGGTTTTGGGAAAAGCTGGCAGACACAGACGAGATGGGCTGAAAGGCCTGTTTCCTTGCGGCAGGACTCCAAGACTAAGACGACATGACTCAACACTTAATTACCAGTAATGGAATTGATAGATGGCATCAGAAGGTGCGGTCGGTTCCACGCCCCAGGTGCAGTTGACGTATTCAAAGTTATAGAACAAGCAGGTGAAGTTTTTAACAGCAGCGACACCTGCCAGAGAGACAACACAGAATGCAGGCTGTTACTCAATCCGAGTCTCCTGCTCTCTGGAACATTAACCCATCCCGCGCACGCACATCCAACAAATGTTGGCGGGATAATGCAACAGCAAGACGGGCCAACAATCCCACGGACATGTTGAGCAAGCTCTTGTATTCAACAGCCCCCAGATGGTCAGTGAATTATTGTGCCTCAGCAGTTGCCGAGTCGTAGTTACCTGGGTTCTTCCAAGGTCAACATAGGTCTTTAGACCCTCAGAGATACCGCGTAGATACAGGCCCTTTGGCCCACCCAGTCCGCGCCAACAACCAATCACCTCGAAACTGGCACCAACCTACACACTGGGGACAATTAGCCTACACGTCTTTAGAAACTGGAGTACAAGGAGAAAACAACCTGCAAACTCCATACAGACAGCACCCGGAGCTGGGCTAGAACCCGGGCCTCTGCCGCTGTAAGGCAGCAACTCTACCGCTGCACCAAGTCTACTCTGCCATTCAATCACGGCGATCTATCTCTCCCTCCTAACCCCATTCTCCTGCCTTCTCCCCATAAACCCCTGACACCCGCACTAAGCAAGTATCTGTCTATCTCTGCCTTAAAAATTATAAATGACTTGGCCACCACAGCCGTCTGCGACCAAGAATTGCACAGATTCACCACCCTCTGGCTAAAGGAATTCCTCCTCCTTCCTAAAAGAGTGTCCTTTAATTCTGAGGCTGTGACCTCTGGTCCTAGACTCTCCCACTAGTGGAAACATCCTCTCCACATCCACTCTGTCCAGGCCTTTCACTATTTGCTAGGTTTCAATGAGGCCCCCCCTCATCCTTCTAAACTCCAGCGAGTACAGGCCCAGTGCCGACAAACGCTCATCATATGTTAACCCACTCATTCTTGTAAATCTCCTCTGGACCCTCTCCACATCCTTCCTCAGATATGAGGCTCAAAACTGCTCGCAATATTCCAACCAGCTCCTTATAGAGCCTCAGGGTAAGACTGGGCCTTGACTTTGTTGCCGGCCTTGCCGAGGCAGCGTGGGGTGCAGATGGAGTCTGTGCTCAAACAGTGAGAAACGTGGCCGTACCTTCTTCCGAGGGTATTGGAATGGAAACCCAGTTGCTTTCTCGGCAAGATCCAGTTATGATTTCCACAACTCGCACACGAAAGGTAACCTTCCGGTTACGATCCACAAATTCCTCCCGGTACGGAGACGAGTTGATCTTTCTTCGCTAGTTGAAGGCAACAGAAAACAGGTGGTTGGTGCGGGGGGGTTACAGTACCGGAAAGACATACCCAGATAAAGCACACCTGGAAATCCCGGGTCCAGGTGAGCTCTAGCCACACCTGGACGTCCAGGGTCAAGGTGAGCTCTGGCCACACCTGGAGGACAACGTGCAGGTGAGGTCTGGCCACACCTGGAGGACAAGGTGCAGGTGAGGTCTAGCCACACCTGGAGGACAAGGTGCAGGTGAGGTCTGGCCACACCTGGAGGACAAGGTGCGGGTGAGGTCTGGCCACACCTGGAGGACAAGGTGCAGGTGAGGTCTGGCCACACCTGGAGGACAAGGTGCTGGTGAGGTTGGTCCACACCTGGAGGACAAGGTGCGGGTGAGGTCTGGCCACACCTGGAGGACAAGGTGCGGGTGAGGTCGGGCCACACCTGGAGGACAAGGTGCAGGTGAGGTCGGGCCACACCTGGAGGACAAGGTGCGGGTGAGGTCTAGCCACACCTGGAGGACAAGGTGCGGGTGAGGTCTGGCCACACCTGGAGGATAAGGCGCTGGAGAGTTCGGGCCACACCTGGAGCACACAGACAGGAACCGAGGTCGGGATCAAACATGGGTCTCTGAGCAGGGAGGCAGCAGCTCCACCAATTAAGTGATCTTTCTTCAGAAGGCCAAAGGTTTATTGATTTGAAACGTAAACGGGTTTAGTTTTATTGTCACAGGTACCAAGGTACAGTGAAAAGCTTTGCTTGCTATCCAATCAGAACAGATACCTTTCTTATTTTTATAACTATAATTTGGCTGGTTTGTCGACACCTGTCGAAGGGCCTGTTTCCACACTGTTTCACTAAACTAATCTAAGTAAACCAGTAAAATATATTTGCCTATCTACCCCTAAACCATTCTCTCCATGTTGCTGTCCAAGAGTCTTCTAAATGTTGTGATTAAGCCCAGATCAACTTCCCTGCCGTTTCCATTCACCCACCAGCCTCCGTGTAGCGGAAATTCCCCATTTACTGGTACACAAAATGCTGGAGTAACTCCGCGGGACAGGCAGCATCTCTGGAGAGAAGGAATGGGCGATGTTTCGGCTCGAGACCCTTCTTCAGACTGAGAGTCAGGGGAGGGGGAGACGAGAGATATAGACGGTAGTAATGATCACAAGAATGAAAGATATGCAAAAAAGCAACGATGATAAAGGAAGCAGGCCGTTGCTAGCTGTGGGCTAGGTGAAAACCAGTTACAGACAATGAGACTCAACAAGATGGCTTTGAAGCTGGTACGACTTGGGTGGTCGAGGGACGGAGGGAGAGGGGGGTTGCAAGGATTTCTTGCTTAGGGATTTACATATCTCTTGATATCACCGTATATAGCTGTAGTTTCCCTTTCCCCCCCCCGACTCAAGGTCTGAACCTGAAACGTCACCTATCCATGTTCTCCACAGATGCTGCCCGACCCGCTGAGTTACTCCAGCACTCTGTGAAACGTCACCTATCCATGTTCTCCACAGATGCTGCCCGACCCGCTGAGTTACTCCAGCACTCTGTGAAACGTCACCTATCCATGTTCTCCACAGATGCTGCCCGACCCGCTGAGTTACTCCAGCACTCTGTGAAACGTCACCTATCCATGTCCCCCACAGATGCTGCCTGACCCGCTGAGTTACTCCAGCACTCTGTGAAACGTCACCTATCCGTGTTCTCCACAGATGCTGCCTGACCCGCTGAGTTACTCCAAGTGTTTGTGAATATTTTGCCCTTATTAGGATGATAAAGTTTGTCAAGGATGAAAAAGGATTGATGACTAAATCTAATGATGACAAAAATAAGGGCATCAGTGGAGAAGGGTGTGGGGTTTAAGCAATTTACGGAAAATAACATTAAAAGGGACATTAAAGATTGATTCAGTGGGTTGGCTGTTCAGTTTAAAATAAATAGACATAGGCAATGACCAAGATGAACACGTACCTCCCAGCGCCCATCATCGAACTGAAATGTGCTGTCGTATTGGTAGTGGCTTTTGGTGTCGTTCTGCAGGTGGCGTGGTGTGGGCCAGGACCAGGAGTAGTTGACCAGGCCGATCCCTCTCAGCACCGGAGTCAGGTTGGTCGGGGCCGGCAGGTCCACTGTAGGGCAGGAGGACAGAGGGTGTGAACAGATGAGAGGCTGCTGGACATACGCACACAGGTTAACGCACGCACACACACACGCATGCACACACACACATGCACGCACACAGGCTAACGCACGCACACATGCACGCACACAGGCTAACGCACGCACACACACACGCACACACACACGCATGCACGCACACAGGCTAGCACACGCACACACATGCACGCACACAGGCTAACGCATGCACACATGCACGCACACAGGCTAACGCACGCACACACACACACGCATGGACGCACACAGGCTAACACACGCACACACACGCGCTAACACACGCGCACGCACACACGCACATAGGCTAACCCACACACATGCGCACGCGCACACACACAGGCACACACACACATGCGCACACACACAGGCTAACACACACACATGCGCGCACACACACAGGCTAACACACACACATGCACACACAGGCTAACACACACGCGCGCGCACACACACACACACAGGCTAACACACGCGCGCACACACACATGCTAACACACACACGCATACACACAGGCTAACACACACAAACACGTGCACGCACACACACAGGCTAACACACACGCATACACACAGGCTAACACACACACACACAGGCTAACACACGCGCACGCACACGCATACACACAGGCTAGCACACACACATGCACACACACACATATATACACACAGGCTAACACACACACACGCGCATGCACACACATATATACACACAGGCTAACACACGCACACGCATACACACAGGCTAACACACACACATGTGCACGCACACACACACATATATACACACAGGCTAACACACACACGCACACGCATACACACAGGCTAACACACACACACGCGCACACACATATATACACACAGGCTAACACACACACGCGCACGCATAGACACAGGCTAACACACACACATGCACACGCACACACACACACATATACACACAGGCTAACACACACAGACACACGCATACGCATACACACAGGCTAACACACATGCGCACGCATACACAGGCTGACACACACACACACAGAGGCTAACACACACACTCACACACGCAAATGCGCATATTCACTCCCAGAAAAAACTCACACACAAACGCACACACACACAGTCTCACATAAACACACTCACTCACACACAAACGCACACACACACTCTCACATAAACACACACTCACTCACACACAAACGCACACACTCTCACATAAACACACACTCACTCACACACACACTCTCACATAAACACACACTCACTCACACACAAACGCACACACACACACTCACTCGCACACAAACACACACTCACTCACACACAAACGCACACACACACACTCACTCACACACACACACTCACTCACACACAAACGCACACACACACACTCTCACATAAACACACACTCACTCACACACAAATGCTCACGCACACTCACACACTTTCACTCGCACGCATCGGTTGATTGGGAACAGCAGGTAGAAGCGTCCTGTAATTACAGAGTAATTGGCGGTGTTCAAAATGAAAGCAAGATTAAGTTGCAAGTACTAATTACAGTGGTGGCATGAATTAGAGAGACAGAGAGTCGCCCGGAAGACTGGGTTGCAGTAAAGGGTTAACTGCGTGAGTGAGCAACAGTTGGTGTTCAGTATTTTACAATCTTTGGTAATCTGGTCACCATTTTATGTCACAATATTTGTGGTATGTTATTTCCAGCAGTTGCTTGCTTCTGATAAAAGATGATAGAGTTGCGAGGTGTGTTGGCCCAGCGTGAGGCTGGGCACATTCAGACTCAGCTCAGAACAGGTTCGGCAACATGCCCATACTCATGAATCGAGAGTGTTTTATCGTCATATGTCCCGGATGGGATAAAAGATGTTTACTCACCTGCAGCACAACAGAATATGTGAATATGTAAAATTAGCACATAACCAGGAAAGACAAATATAAAGAAAAAACAGATAAGATTGTTAAGGGTTTGGACACTTTGCTAGAGGCAGGAAACATGGTCCCGATGTTGGGGGAGTCCAGAACCACGGCCACACACAGTTTAAGAATAAGGGGTTGGCCATTTAGAACGGAGACAAGGAAACACTTTTTCTCACAGAGAGTGGTGAGTCTTTGGAATTCTCCGCCTCAGAGGACGGTGGAGGCCGGTTCTCTGGAGGCTTTCCAGAGAGAGCTGGATAGGGCTCTTAAAGATAGCGGAGTCAGGGGATATGGGGAGAAGGCAGGAACGGGGTACTGATTGGGGATGATCAGCCATGATCACATTGAACGGCGGTGCTGGCTCGAAGGGCCGAATGGACTCCTCCTGCACCTATTGTCTGTTGTCTAAATAACAAATATAGTGCAATAATAATAATGATAATAATATAGTCTTTTGCAGCTCAGAGCTCAGAGCTCATTTGTTGTTTAATAGCCGGATGGCTGCAGGGAAGAAGCTGTTCCTGAACCTGGTCCTCCACACACTCAAAGGGGTTACATTTAACAGCAGGCGGAATGTCGCTTGTCTATTGTCTCCCCACGATGGAACAGCAGGATACGCCACTGCCTCACAGATCCAACAACCCAGGTTCGATCCCGACCTCAGGCACTGTCTGGGTGGAGTTTGCACGTTCATTTAGCCCAAATCCCTCTCAGTTTCCTGTCCATTTGTCTGTCCAATTAAATAATTTTAAAAGTTAAAACTTGAAGGCAATTCTTATAAAAGCTGTCACTGTATCCCCATCGGTAGCTTCCTCTGGCAGCTGGTTCCAGATACAGACTAGCCTCCAAATGAAACGTTGCCCCCTACATCCATCTTGTATCTCCGCTCTCATCTCAAGCCAGTGCCCTCTACTTTTAAAATCCTCTACCCTAGGGACTTTATCCGTGCCCCTCATCATCTTGTACACCTCAGTAAGGTCACCCCTCAGCGTCCAAAGAAAAAAAGTCCCATCCTGTCGTTCCTTTCTCCACTCCTCTGGTCTTCAAACCCAAGGAAACATCAGCGAGCACCTCTTCACCACCCGCCCCAACTTCATCACGTCCTCAATGAGCTTCTTCAACAGTTAATGTAGTCTTCATTTTTTAATGCATAAATGACCTCTTCATCTTGCGTGTGGCGTGCACAGCCTAAAGTTGTCGGACAACTTGTTCTATTTGATCTTATTTGATTGTGCGCGCCAGGTTGATTGCATTCGTCGGAACAGGGTGGACCACATGAAGGTTGCAATCTCCCACCCCCTGCATAAATGACTTGGATATTAGAATACAGTCAAACAATCTGCCTTCCTGACTTGAACAACCCAGCTTGAATGACCACAGGGACCCCGAGCCAGACCTGAGACCATCTTGATGGAGCCCACCACAGCCCCTCAGATGTTCACCTCTTGGTCTTTGCTCCGATGCCTTGCTGAACCTTGACCTCCCACACTGTGGCCAAGCCGTGATCTCTCGTTCCTCTTCCCAAACCTCCCCCCCCCTCATTCTGTTCACAAATCCTTCCCTCTTGTCGTGCTCACAAACCCTCCCCCCTCCAACCGTGGCCAAAGTTGTCCCTCTTGTTCTGTTCCCAAACCTCTCCCTCTCTCCGCAAGCCCGAGTTGTGGTTACATCAGCCCAGCTTACATCATCTTGAACATCTTGAATGAGTTTTCCGCTTGCCAATCACATTGGATAGCTGCTCAACACACCAGGCTGCTGTGGTAATTATACCTTAAATGCTAGCTACATTTATTGGTAAGGGTCCAAGCCTCATGGTCTGTGCATCACCCTGGATACAGGAAACATTGCCTTGGATACAACTCGCCCCATCTATCAAACACACTGCTCAGTCAAACGTACAGTAGTTGGTGCCAACAATGGTTATTCTGAAGATAGACACAGGGTGCTGGAGTAACTCAGCGGGTCAGGCAGCATCTGTGGAGAACATGGATAGGTGACGTTTCAAGACAGGACTCTTCATCAGACCACGAGGAGAAAGATTGAACAGGAATTTGAAGGGTGGCAATTAAAGTACAGAGGGGATAATTGGACCCAGTCTCGACTGCCTGTAATTCACACAAACAAACTGGTGTAAAGAACAAGGGAGTGAACAGGAAAACATCTTCACATAAATCTTTCTCTCCATGTATCTGTTCAAATGCATTACAAATGTTGTTCCCACGGGTGCCCCAGCTGCCTCCTCTGGCAGCCACCACCCTCTGTGTGAAGGCGGGTACATTAACAACATTTGGGCAGGTGCGTGGCTGGGAAAGGTGTAGAGGGACATGGACCGAGTGGGGACGGGTGTAGACTGGGCATTGTGGGCGGAGGGGCCTGTTTCTCTGCTGTGTGACACCCAGCACACTGATGCAATCATAAAGAAGGCACATCAGCGCCTCTACTTCCTGAGAAGATTACGGAGAGTCGGTATGTCAAGGAGGGCTCTCTCGAACTTCTACAGGTGTACAGTAGAGAGCATGCTGACCGGTTGCATCGTGGCTTGGTTCAGCAACTTGAACGTCCAGGAGCGGAGAAGACTACAGAAAGTTGTGACCACTGCCCAGTCCATCATCGGCTCTGCCCTCCCCACCATCGAAGGGATCTATCGCAGTCGCTGCCTCAAAAAGGCTGGCAGCATCATCAAGGACCCACACCATCCTGGCCACACATTCATCTCTCCGTTGCCATCGGGAAGAAGATCCAGGAGCTTGAAATCTGGAACATCCAGGTTCAGGAACAGCTGCTTCCCCACAGCCATCAGGCTGTTAAACACGCCATCAAACAAACTCGCCATCGAACAATAACAGCCTATTGCACTTCATCTGTTTATTTATCGTGTATATATATGGTCTATGGTATATAGACACACTGAACGTTTATCTCCTGTTCTGTGTTATGTTTACATATCCTGTTGTGCTGCAGCAAGCAAGAATGTCATTGTCCTATCTGGGACCCATGACAATAAGACCACTCTTGTCTTGCCCTCCAGCCTTGATGCAACCCAGCCTTCTCAAGCCAACGGGAATAGGGCAGCCCGGTGGTGCAGCTTTAGAGCTGCTGCCTTACAGCGCCAGAGACCCGGGTTCAATCCCGACTACGGGTGCTGTCTGTACAGAGTTCGTTCATCCTCCCTGTGACCTGCGTGGGTTTTCTCCGGGTGCTCCGGTTTCCTCCCACACTCCAAAGACGTGCAGGTTTGTAGGCTAATTGGCTTGGTACAGTTGCCCCTAGTGTGTGTGTGTGTGGGATAGTGCTAGTGTGCGGGGATCGCTGGTCGGCATGAACTCAGTGGGCCGAAGGGCCTGTTTCCATGCCAACCCCTAACCCCCGGTGGAGGGGACCGCATGTGGATTCAGTGACACAGCAGAGCCGTTCAGAGCTCAGTTCAGCACAGTGATACCCACAGCAGGGCAGAGGAACAGCAAAGGCTGCGTTTGTTCCCTATTGTGCAAGAAAGGTCACCGTAACATTTTACAGAAGTGTTCAACATTTAAGGGGGTGGTTGTGGAGAAAGAGCCTCGACTGCAGAAGGCTTGGCATTCGGAGAACTCCAGCTCACGACGACAACATGACCAGTAGACTATAGACAATAGGTGCAGGAGTAGGCCATTCAATGTGATCATGGCTGACCATCCCCAATCAGTACCCCGTTCCTGCCTTCTCCCCATATCCCCTTACTCCGCTATCTTTAAGAGCCCTATCTAGCTCTCTCTTGAAAGCATCCAGAGAACCGGCCTCCACCGCCCTCTGAGGCGGAGAATTCCACAGACTCACCACTCTCTGTGAGAAAAAGTGTTTCCTCGTCTCCGTTCTAAATGGCTTGCCCCTTATTCTTAAACTGTGGCCCCTGGTTCTGGACTCCCCCAACATCGGGAACATGTTTCCTGCCTCTAGCGTGTCCAAACCCTTAACAGTAGGTTGCAACAAAATGCTGGGAGAACTCAAGCAACAGGGAACTTTCTCCCACACATCTCCTTGAAACTTTCCCCCTCTCACTTTAAACCTATGTACCCCGAGTGTTCTTGGAAAAAGGTTCTGACTGTCTACCCTATCTATGCCGCTGATAATTTTATAACTTTCTATCAGATCTCGTCTCAAATCAGATGCACCAGAGAAACCAGTTCAAGTCTGTGCAGCCTCTCATTGGAACTAATACCCGCTAATCCAGGCAACGTTCTGGTAAACCTCCTCTGCACCATCTCCAAAGACCCCACATCCTTCCTGCAATGGGGGCGACCAGATGGTGATTTAAATGGCCATTAATTTACAGGCATAAAACACTAAATTCCTTCCATTTGGCCCAGAAATTCATGAAAATGAGATTTAAAAATTATGTTATATTGTGGATTATTGTGTGAATGTTATTTGGACACTTAGGCAATTTAAAAAAAAGTTTATCTTTTCTTAAGAAATGGATAGATGTTTAGATCTACTCATTGAATTTTGTAATTAGCTACAATTAGATAACTAACTAATTATATGCTTTAATTTCAGGTCATCCAAGTAAGATTGCTTCATATTTGTTTCAGAATGCTTCAATCTATAATAACTGAAAATTTCATTGAGTTCTCTTAATTTTTAAGAAAGTTATGGGCTTTTGACTGTCCTAGATCACAGCTTTTGAGTTAAGTCAATGGAAAGGCAATGGGGAACAAGATGCCAATTTCCGAGTATGAAAATGGTCATAAGTTTCTTAATACTGAAGATATGAAAGTGAATTAGGTGTCAAATTAAACTTCTTTTTATGCTTTATCTGATGGGATAAATTGCAGACTTGATTTTTTAAATCTCAAAATTTTGTAACATTGCTACGAATACTATCCAAGGGACAATTTTACATTTACACCAAGCCAATTAACCTACAAACCTGCACGTCTTTGGAGTGTGGGAGGAAACCGGAGATCTCGGAGGAAACCCACGCGGGTGACGGGGAGAAGCTTCAGACAGCACCCGTAGTCGGGATCAGACCCGGGCCTCTGGTGCAGTAATGCAGCACCTCTGCCGCTGCACCACACTGCTGCCCCGGTGCAGCACAGAACATGGAAGTGAAACCATGGGGAACACAGAGCAGGGCATGCCGCATCCGTACAAAGAGAAGCGGAATTCACCACAACTTGAACCACAGATGATAAGCCCTGTTTCTGCAGATTCTGCGAATATGCTGAATATCCCCAGGGAATTCTGGCTTGGGACGTGCAGCATCTGCAGATATTCCTTCTCATTTTCACAAACAACCAGCAATCTGAACTCCTTTGTGGTTTGCTGTCCAAATCAAGGGTTTCTTCCCATCGAACAATCTCATGGACTTGGCAATCCACAAATATCTCCGATTGGGAACTGTCAATCTTCAGAGGGCATGGATGCTTTTCTCATCTCAGCCTCTGATCTCTCCCCAAGGGAGCGCTCTCGCGTTTCAGCAGAAAACCAGGAGGAGCAGCCTGTGGAGGAGGAAGGAGGGAAGGGTCGATGTCTGTGGCCAAGGCCTGGCCTTGGGGCTGTCGGTGGAGAGTGGTGGCAGCCGGGATGAAGCCAAGGGGAGAGGGCAAGACAGGACTCAGTCGATGGATGGATGGATGATGAACAGATGGAGGTAGGTTGGGTTGGAGTTGGGAGATTGGGGCAGGTGGAAGCAACAGACAATAGACAGTAGGCCATTCGGCCCTTCGAGCCAGCACCGGCAATTAATGCGATCATGACTGATCATCCCCAATCAGTACCCCATTCCTGCCTTCTCCCCATATCCGCTGACTCCGCTATTTTTAAGAGACATAGAAACATAGAAATTAGGTGCAGGAGTAGGCCATTCGGCCCTTCGAGCCTGCACCACCTTTCAATGTGATCATGGCTGATCATCCAACTCAGTATCCTGTACCTGCCTTCTCCCCATACCCCCTGATCCCCTTAGCCACAAGTGCCACATCTAATGCCCTCTTGAATATAGCCAATGAACTGGCCTCAACTACCCTCTGTGGCAGAGAATTCCAGAGACCCACCACTCTCTGTGTGAAAAAAGTCTTTCTCATCTCGGTCTTGAAGGATTTCCCCCTTATCCTTAAGCTGTGACCCCTTGTCCTGGACTTCCCCAACATCGGGAACAATCTTCCTGCATCTAGCTTGTCCAACCCCTTAAGGGGTTATGAGGGGTAACGAGAAAAGAGACCTATCTACTTCTCTCTTGAAAGTATCCAGAGAACCATGTGGGTGCCCAACATGATGCCGTAAGCTACTCTGAGCTGCTTGTACCTGATCCACATCCATGTGAAAGCTTCTTTGACCAAGTGACCATCTCAAAGCCTCTTAAAAATACCACTTTCATATCTGCTGCTTCCACCACCACCACCACCCCCGGCAGTGGGTTCCAGCGCCCACCGTCCTCGTCACATCTTGACTCTTGTATTGAATGCCCTGAGCAATGAAGGCAAACATACCACATACCTATTTACCAGCCTGTCCACTGGGGTGGGAAGATTGCAACCTTCACGTGGTCCGCCCTGTTTCACCGAATGCAATCAAATAGAACAAGTTGCCCTACAACTTTAGGCTGTGCCCGCCGTACGCAAGATGAAGAGGTCATTTAGGCATTAAAAAATAAAGACTACATTAACTGTTGAAGAAGCTCATTGAGGACGTGAAGATGTTGGACGGGTGGTGAAGAGGTGCTCGCGATGTTTCCTTGGGTTTGAAGACCAGAGGAGTGGAGAAAGGAGCAACGTCCACTGTTGCTGCCACCATCAGGGAGCTCTGACGCCAAGATCCCTCTGCACATCGTTGCTGTTAACCGTCGAGGACCTTCCTTCCACCCAACCTCCCAAAGCGCAACACCTCACACGTGCTCAGGGTCAACTCCACCTGCCGTGCCTCCGCCAATTTCTGCAGCCGTCTGTCTCTTCCGACAGCCCTCCCCACTGCCCACCACTCCTCCCATGTTGGCGTCATCTGCAGACTTGCTCCCCAAGCCATCTACATTTCTGCCTGGGTCACCGGCTAGACGCTGCAATCTTGAGAAAAACACGTGTCGGATGGGAGGCAGAGGGGGGGGTCAGAAAAGTGCCAGACCAAAGCTGAAGCTGCCCGGCTCACTGCCCAACTTGCTCCAGCACTTTGTGCTTGGTCCAAGGATGCAGTTTACTTTCTTGTACCGAGCTACAGTGAAACGCTTCTTGTTGTGGGTGTCAGTGAAAAGACAATATATGATTACAATCCAACCGCCCACATTGTACAGATACATGAGAGTGGTCCTGAACTACTGTCTACCTCATTGGTGACCCCTCAAACTATCCTTGATCGGACTCTGCTGGCTTTACCCTGCACCAAACGTTATTCCATCATGTATCTGTGCACTGTGCATGGTTCGATTGGAATCATGTACGTATCATCTTTTCACAGGCTGGTTAGCACGCAACAACATCTTGTCACTTGGTACACATGACAGTAAACTAAACAGAACTGATGATAGACACACAGCGTTCGAGTAGCTCAGCGGGTCAGGCAGCAGCATCTCTGGCGAGAAGGAATGGGCGACGTTTCAGGTCCAGATCCTTCTTCAGACCTGACTCGTGGAGTAGTGTGAATAGCGTTTAGTGCGAGGTAAAGTCCAGCACATTCCAATTTTTTGATACTGTCCAAAGATTGAAAATGACTGAAAAGGTGCAAAGAGCAGACGTCAACAGGTGGGACCCATAGTGGGGTAGCTGTAATATTCTGCATCAGGGAGGAGGGAGGGGAGAGAGGGTGGGGAGGGGAGAGGGGAGACAATAGGTGCAGGAGTAGGCCATTCAATGTGATGAGAGGGGGGGAATGGGGGGGGGCAGAAGGGTGGGATGGGGGAGGACAGGGGGTATGGGGGGGTGAGAGAGGGGGGAGAGGGGGTATGGGGGGGGGGTGAGAGGGGGTATGGGGGGGTGAGAGGGGGTATGGGGGGGTGAGAGGGGGTATGGGGGGGTGAGGGGGGGTATGGGGGGGTGAGGGGGGGCGGGGGGGGTGAGAGGGGGTATGGGGGGGCGGGGGGGGAGAGGGGGTATGGGGGGGGTGAGAGGGGGTATGGGGGGTGAGAGGGGGTATGGGGGGGTGAGAGGGGGTATGGGGGGGGTGAGAGGGGGTATGGGGGGGCGGGGGTGAGAGGGGGTATGGGGGGTGAGAGGGGGTATGGGGGGGCGGGGGTATGGGGGGGTGAGAGGGGGTATGGGGGGGTGAGAGGGGGTATGGGGAGGGGGTGAGAGGGGGTGTGGGGGGGTATGGGGGGGGGGTGAGAGGGGGGGGAAGGGGGTTTGTGAGAGAGGAGAGGGGGTGCTGGACCCGGGGACCTACATCAGTAGCAGGCTGTGTATGTTGCACTGAGCCGCGCTCATTCTAACGAGTGAAGTTTGTATTCAGAAAGATAAAATGCCCTGGCGATGTTTAACAGATCCACCAACTTGCCTCTCGCTCCCCAGCCCCGCCGAGCGCTCCCTCCCTCCCTCCCGGCAAGAGGCAAGGGAGGCCCCTTCGCCCCGCTCCGGCCCCGGATCTCCCGTCGCGGGGCTGGGACAGTAGGGAGAGGAAGAGGGGGAGAGAGGAAGGGGGAGAGAGGGAGGGGGGAGAGAGGGAGGGGGAGAGAGAGGGAGAGGGGGGGAGAGGGGAGAGGGGGAGGGGGAGAGGGGGGAGGGAGAGGGGGGAGAGGGGGGAGGGAGAGGGGGGAGGGAGAGGGGAGGGAGGGAGAGGGAGAGGGAGAGGGGGGGAGAGGGGAGAGGGGGAGGGGGAGAGGGGGAGGGAGGGGGAGGGGGAGAGGGGGGGGGGGGGGAGAGGGGGAGGAGGGGAGGGGGAGGGGATAGAGAGGGAGAGAGGGGGAGAGAGTGAGAAAGAAGGGGGGGGGGGGAAGAGGGAGAGAGGGACTTACCGGAGCAGTTTGCCTTGACGGGCCGGGCGGCCAGCGTCAGCCAGCCGGACACACAGAAGGCGAGCAGCTGCTGCATGCGGCCGGGCATGGTGCGGGGCGGGACGGCGACGCTGGCTCCTTCCTCCCTCTCCTTCTCCTTCTCTTCCTCGTTTGTTTCTCTCTCTGTCGTTCTCTGTGTGTGTGTATGTCTCTCTCTCTCTCTCTCTCTGTCTGTGTCCCTCTGTCTGTCTGTCTGTCTGTGTCCCTCTGTCTGTACCGCTCCGTGTGTGTGTGTGTGTGTCCCTCTGTCTGTACCGCTCCGTGTGTGTGTGTGTGTGTCTGTCCCTCTGTCTGTACCGCTCCGTGTGTGTGTGTTTCCCAACTACGGAACAAGCTGTGATATCCCAGCAGCGTCAGAGGGCGTGGGAGGCAGCGCCTCGTCACAGCTCCGGGCAGCGCTCACACCGGCCCTTCGGCCCCACGGCCAGTGCTGTCTCCACGCCCGATGCACGGACAGGGCCACAGTCACGTTTTCAGCCAGACACAAAGCGCTGGAGGAAGACATGGGGTCGGGCAGCGCCTGTGGAGGGGAAGGGACAGGCGGGGTCCACCTATCCCTGTTCTCCACAGATGCTGCCTGACCCGCTGAGTTACTCCAGCACTCTGTGAAACGTCACCTATCCATGTTCTCCACAGATGCTGCCTGACCCGCTGAGTTACTCCAGCACTCTGTGAAACGTCACCTATCCATGTTCTCCACAGATGCTGCCTGACCCGCTGAGTTACTCCAGCACTCTGTGAAACGTCACCTATCCATGTTCTCCACAGATGCTGCCTGACCCGCTGAGTTACTCCAGCACTGCTCGCTGTGTGGAACCTGGAGGCAGCAACCAGCCCACAGCATGTCACACTTTCCAGTCAACCTTCCCCCTCAACTTTCCCCACCATTGCTGTGTCTGCCACCTCCTCCACCGCCCACACTTCCTCAGTCTGACAATTCATAATCTTAACCTTTCCTGAGGCATTAACATTTAGTCATCTCCTGGTGGGGGGGTGGGGGGGGGGGGGGGTTCGAGCCAAAAACTAATATGGTCAAATATGTAAACAAAGTCCACAATAAACAAGTATCTAATCTCCGGTTTAAACCAGTATCTGCAGTTCCTTCCGAAACATAGTTTTGTTCACGACCAGACCCTGGTTCGATCCTGAGTCGAGTACAGGAGCAAAGAGGTCCTTCTGCAGTTGTACAGGGCCCTAGTGAGACCACACCTGGAGTATTGTGTGCAGTTTTGGTCCCCTAATTTGAGGAAGGACATTCTTGCTATTGAGGGAGTGCAGCGTAGGTTTACAAGGTTAATTCCGGGATGGCGGGACTGTCATATGTTGAGAGAATGGAGCAGCTGGGCTTGTACACTCTGGAGTTTAGAAGGATGAGAGAAAATCTCATTGAAACATATAAGATTGTTAAGGGTTTGGACACGCTAGAAACATAGAAACATAGAAATTAGGTGCAGGAGTAGAGGCCATTCGGCCCTTCGAGCCTGCACCGCCATTCAATATGATCATGGCTGATCATCCAACTCAGTATCCCGTACCTGCCTTCTCTCCATACCCTCTGATCCCCTTAGCCACAAGGGCCACATCTAACTCCCTCTTAAATATAGCCAATGAACTGGCCTCAACTACCCTCTGTGGCAGAGAGTTCCAGAGACCCACCACTCTCTGTGTGAAAAAATTCCTTCTCATCTCGGTCCTAAAGGATTTCCCCCTTATCCTTAAGCTGTGACCCCTTGTCCTGGACCTCCCCAACATCGGGAACGGCTAGAGGCAGGGAAACATGTTCCTGATGTTGGGGGAGTCCAGAACCAGAACCAGGTTAAGAAAAAGGGGTAAGCCATTTAGAACGGAGATGAGGAAAGAAGGGTCTCGACCCGAAACGTCGCCTATCTCCTTCGCTCCCTAGATGCTGCTGCAACCGCTGAGTTTCTCCAGCCTTTTGTGTTCCCGTGAGGAAACACTTTATCACACAGAGAGTTGTGAGTCCTTCATAGCAAAAGGTTTTGAGTATAGGAGCAGGGAGGTTCTACTGCAGTACAGGGTCTTGGTGAGACCACATCTGGAGTATTGCATACAGTCTTGGTCTCCTAATCTGAGGAAAGGCATTCTTGCCATAGAGGGAGTACAGAGAAGGTTCACCAGACTGATTCCTGGGATGTCAGGACTTTCATTTGAAGAAAGACTGGATAGACTCGGCTTGTACTCGCTGGAATTTAGAAGATTGTGGGGGGATCTTGTAGAAGCTTACACAATTCTTAAGGGGTTGGACAGGCTAGATGCAGGAAGATTGTTCCCGATGTTGGGGAAGTCCAGAACAAGGGGTCACAGTTTAAGGATAAGGGGGAAGTCTTTTAGGACCGAGATGAGGAAAACATTCTTTACACAGAGAGTGGTGATTCTCTGGAATTCTCTGCCACAGAAGGTAGTTGAGGCC